>CAIGRF010226534.1:21916-37234 GCA_903798235.1 Fraxinus ornus | reverse complement strand
CTGTTAGAAAAGGTAACATTGAGGACCAAACTGCACAAGTCAAGAAGTTAAGGGATAAAGAAGCACCTACCAAAGATGAAGATAAAACCGTAATGCTAGAAAACCACGACTTTATATTACCAGAATCTGAAGGAAATCGAATATGGTAGTACAGCTCATCCAACGTCTTCCACCATAGCAATACTAACCGTCCATGATTTCAGGGATACTATTCATGGCGTGCTTTGTGAAGGCTGTGTGTATTGTATGTAATTACTCTCGTGTATAAATAGAGCATGTGTGCTCTGTTGTAATTGTGTGGATTTAATTAATTGTGGCTTATTAATTTCATCTTCATCAATCTTCTAGTTTCTGAATTCTATCTTGGTATCAGAGCCAAATCCATGGCAAATATATTACCCCCAACCTCAGATTCTTGCTCCACAATTCCAGATTCCACAAATCTCAGCCCAGCTACTCAAGTCCCAGCTCCTGGGAGCAATTTTACCCCCTTTGGGATGAATTTGACACAAGCAGGTTCGGTGAAGCTAGACAGAGATAATTTTCTCCTTTGGAAAAGTGTTATAATGCCAATTGTAAGGGGCCATGGCCTGGAAGGATACTTGCGGGGCACCAATTCCCCACCAGACTATTGATACTCAAATCACATCTGAGACTAGTATTATGGTTAGGTCATCCCCTAACCCTGAGTATTCTAGGTGGTTGTCCATTGACCAACTACTAATGGGGTGGTTGTATTCCTCAATGACCTCTGAAATTGTAATGCGAGTGATGGGATGTAATAGCTCAAGTGAGCTTTGGAAAGCCATAAATGAAAAATATGGGATTCTCAACAGGTCCAGAGTGACTTTTCTTACCTCTGAATTGCAAAGAAAGAGGAAAGGATCCATGTCTATGGATCACTATCTCAGCACTGTCAAACAACTTGCTGATAATCTAGAAATTGCTGGAAAGAAGATTGAGCATACTGATTTAGTAACTCAAGTCTTAGCTGGACTTGATGAGGAGTACACTCCAATTGTGGTGCAAGTCAACAGCAAGGAACACATTTCTTGGCATGAGTTATCCTCCATACTTATGACCTTTGAAAGCAGACTGGAATATCTTAATCAAATCAAAACTAGCTTTGGCTCAATTAATCTTACTCAAGGGAATCGAAGTAATGGAAATCCTTATAATGGGAGAGGAAACAGAGCCGTTAGGAGCCAAAATTTCAGAGGAAGAGCAAGGGGAAGATGCAGGTTTGGAAGATCAAACGAAACCAGAAATCCATGTCAAATCTGTGGCCTGAGTAATCACACTGCTGCGTGGTGCTACAATCGGTTTGATGAGAAATACATGGGAAAAAGGCCTGGCGATCAGATCTCAAGCTCTCATCCATCTGCCTACATTGCTAACCCAAGTTCAGCTGAGGATCGAGCTTGGTATGCTGACTCTGGAGCTAGCCACCATGTCACTACTGATAAAGAAAATGTTGCTGATGCAAAAGAATATGGAGGTAAAGAAAAAATGGCTGTGGGTAATGGTACTACCTTGCAAATTTCTCATATTGGCTAAAAAATGTTTGATATTGAAACTGGGAAGGCACTTGTTTTAAAAAAACTTCTGCACGTGCCTAAAATAAAGAAAAACCTTATAAGTGTTTCCAAATTAACCTCTGATAATAATGTCTCAGTTGAGTTTTATCCTAATTCCTAACAATTGTGTTGTGAAGGATCTATCAACCAAGAAGGCTGGGGAAGCTTAAAGGAGGATTATATCAGCTGAACCTACCTGATCATGGCACAAGAATCCAAAAAACTAAGTCTGTCAATCATCGTCCAAACAAATCTCAGCTCATCTTCAACACAAGCCTATCTGAACTTGCTAAATCTACTAGAGATAACAACTTAGAGTTACAGATTGAAACCTGGCACAGAAGATTAGGACATCCACCTATCTCTGTGTTACTTCGTTTTCTGAAATCTTGTAATAAATTTGAGTCTATCAGTAATAAAAAAATTACATTCTGTGAACCCTGCCAGTTAGGAAAATCGCATGCCTTACCATTCAAATTATCATCATCTCTTGCTAAAATGCCACTTGATCTGATTCACACAGACGTTTGGGGACCAGCCCCCATTAATTCTACCTCAGGCTTTAAATACTATGTCTTATTTGTAGATGATTGTACTAGGTATACCTGGATTTATCCCTTAAAGCACAAATCTGAAGTTCTTCACTACTTTACACTTTTTAAGAGACTTGTTGAAAATCAATTCGAAAGAAAGATTAAAACCATTCAATCACACATGGGGGGAGAATATAAAAGTGTAGGTAAGATAGCTGCTGAATCTGAGATCGAACTAAGATACTCTTGCCCACATACATCAGCACAAAATGGTAGGGCCGAGAGAAAACATAGACATGTAACTGAGACTGGTTTAACTCTCTTATCCCAAGCACATATGCCTCTCTATTATTAGTGGGAAGCCTTCTTAACTGCAACATACATGATCAATAGGATGCCTAGTCCAACTCTCCAACATAAATCACCATATGAGTGTCTATTTAAACACACCACTGACCATCAACTACTCAGAGTCTTTGGATGCTCCTGTTATCCATGTTTAAGACCATACCAAAAGCACAAATTTGATTTCCATTCTCAGAGATGTGTTTATTTAGGACCTAGTATATCTTACAAAGGATTCAAGTGTTTAAGTCCTAGTGGTAGAATTTACGTCTCAAGGCATGTTATCTTTGATGAAAATTCATTTCCATTCCAAAAGGGTTTCCTTAAAAAAATATCCCAAGACAAATGTCTTCCTACTACTCATCATCATCTACCTTTTGAACTGGCATCTCACAAACTATCTACAAACACAACTAAGTCAAGCCCTCACAAAAATTTTCCAGAACCTGCTGATATAATACACTTTACAGAAGACCCTGCACAAGGACCTCTTGCTGAAAATGAGGATGAAGGAGTAATTGTAAATGGTAACAGGACTGATATTGAGCAAATGCAAGAAAATGAGCCAAGCAACATACAGGCTGATGAGCAGCCTGAACTCTCAGAACTGGAAAGAGAATTGAGGGATGAGCCTGATATGCCAGAAGAGGAACTAATTACAGAACATCCTATGGTGACCAGATCTAAGTCACGAATCTTTAAACCTAAGATTTTTGCTGATGTTGTGACAAGCTCAATCGATGAAATAGAGCCAGTCAGTGTAAATGAAGCTCAGAAGAGTGAAAAATGGTGCAAGGCGATGAAGGAGGAATATGAAGCTTTGATCGGAAATAATACCTGGGTGCTGGTACCTGCAGATCCCAAAATGAAAGTGATTGGCTGCAAGTGGGTTTATAAGTTGAAACATGACACTGATGGAAGAGTCCAAAGGTATAAAGCCAGGTTAGTGGCAAAAGGATTTCTACAAACATCAGGTATCGACTACTATGAGACCTTTAGTTCAGTTGCTAAGGCACCTACTCTGAAAATTATTCTCACATTAGCCGTTGCAAAAGGTTGGGAAGTAAGGCAAGTTGATATCAACAATGCCTTCCTTAATGGGAAATTAGAAGAGACGGTGTTTATGGAACAGCCTCAAGGCTTTGTTGATCAAGATAAACCCCACTTTATATGCAAACTCAACAAAGCTCTCTACGTACTTAAACAAGTTCCAAGAGCTTGGCAGGAAACTTTGAAAGAAACTCTACTGAAGTGGGATCTTCTGCAGTCAAAAGCTGATAATTCAGTATACTACCAAGTAACACACGAGTCTCTGATCTATCTACTAATCTACGTAGATAATATCATACTAACGGGAAGTTGTGGTACAAAGATACAAAAGCTAATTGAAAGGTTAAATACAACCTTTGCCTTGAAAGATATTGGTAGCCTGAAAAAATTCTTGGGGATTGAATTTTTCAGAGATGAGATTGGGTTACACATGTCACAGAAAAGATATGCTACTGACACACTAAAGAAATTTGGATTTGATAACTTAAAACCTAGCCTTACACCAATGGCAACTGGGAAATTATTTGCCAAAACAGAAGGACAGAACCTAGAGAATCCAACTCGATTCAGAAGTGCTGTGGGAGCTCTCCAATACCTAACACAAACCAGGCCACAAACCTTTGCAATGAATAGAATCAGTCAATTTCTTCAATGTCCAACTGATGCACATTGAAATCTCCTAAAAAGACTATTCAGATACATTAAAGGGACACTTGAGATGGGGTTGATAATTCAATAGGCACAAGATCTTAACATTGTTGCTTATGGTGATGCGGACTGCGCTTCATGCCCAGATGACAGAAAATCGACTGTGGGTTACTGTGTATATCTTGGTGGCAATCTAATCTCCTCGTGTTCTAAGAAGAAGCAAGTTGTGGCAAGATCTAGCACTAAAGCGGAATATAGAACTCTAGCTCATACCACTGCAGAAATTGTTTGGATTCAATCACTACTACAAGAACTCTGCATCACTCAGACAGAAGTGCCCAGAATTTGGTGTGATAATTTAGGAGCAAGTGCTTTAGCATCCAATCCGGTATACCATGCTAGAACCAAGCACATTGAACTTGATGTGCACTTTGTTCGTGAAAGAGTTTTGGCCAAACAACTTATCATCAACTATATTCCGACAGCAGACCAGGTAGCAGACATTCTAACTAAACCATTATTCAATTCAAGACATCTGTATCTACGAAGCAAGCTTGGAGTTGTAGAAATCACCTCCAGCTTGAAGGGGGCTGGGGCTGTTAGAAAAGGTAACATTGAGGACCAAACTGCACAAGTCAAGAAGTTAAGGGATAAAGAAGCACCTACCAAAGATGAAGATAAAACCGTAATGCTAGAAAACCACGACTTTATATTACCAGAATCTGAAGGAAATCGAATATGGTAGTACAGCTCATCCAACGTCTTCCACCATAGCAATACTAACCGTCCATGATTTCAGGGATACTATTCATGGCGTGCTTTGTGAAGGCTGTGTGTATTGTATGTAATTACTCTCGTGTATAAATAGAGCATGTGTGCTCTGCTGTAATTGTGTGGATTTAATTAATTGTGGCTTATTAATTTCATCTTCATCAATCTTCTAGTTTCTGAATTCTATCTCATCCAATTTTTAATTAGCTTCCTCAATTCCAAGATCTCAATTTAAATTTTGTTTATCGATGCATACAAACATGTAGTTATGTATGTATTAATATGACTATAAGTATAAAGTAACATACATTAAGATATTTTCTACTCGACATTGGAGGAACAGAACTCTCATACACACTCAATCATCAAAGTATTGGAGTCCACTAATCAACTATCCAGTTGAGCACAATCTTAAACATTAAACACTAAAACCATCATATGCATAAAAATGACTAAATCAGCACGGAATTGGTTTCTCAGAACTATAATATACGATCCAATTTAAATTTTAAAACTGATTGTGTTATGATCCGAATTAGAGACCTCAATTACACACTGCAGAATGCTGCCCAATCTAAAATAAAACTTTGAGGGACCTGATAATGGAGGTGAGGGCGTTCTTGAAGGCGTTTGAAATCGTCAGGCGTTTCAAAGTATTTCTCCATCATATCGATGAACGAATCATTGTCTTGAGCTGTGCATCGAGGATCGTTGATTAGTAATGCTCCCGTCTCCCTTACGGTTCGGCTCACCTCCGAGCACAGACACTTCAGCTGTGGATCCAGCTCTTGTTTACCAGAATCTGAGAATTCCAAGTATGGAGCCAGATCGATAACCGGAATTTCCATTTTTCGATTTTTTCCTGGAGATTCGGAGCGTTGGTGAATGAAACGAGGAGAAAAGGCGTGGCGGGAGTTTCGTGTTTCACATTAGTGATATTCATCCTTGGTCATTCTTTCGGGAAGAAAATATTCTTTCGTATTTTTGGAAAGAAAATTAGTTTTCTTCCTCAATCTTTGCTACATAATTAAAAAGTTAAAGCCCTGTTTGTCTTCCTTCCTTTAAAATATTATTTAATTTTCATATTCATTTTTAATATTACATTAATACAATAAAATATTTTACACTTAAATCTAAATATTTTTCTTACTTTTTAACAACATATTCTAAAAAAAAAATCACTTTTTAAAATATTATTTTTTTGTCAATAATGGTTATCAAACAAGGGCTAAGAAAACATTTTTTTCATAATTTTGGTGAGGAAATTTGCACTTTTCTTCCTCAATATTAGCTACATAAATGAAATGTTAAAAGAGATTATTATAAAAAATGTTGAACCCCAACTTTGAGGCTCCCCACCAACTAAAAGAGATTATTATACTTCCAAAAACATTGGGTGTAGATTTATTATAAGGCAGAGGGCACACTTCAATGAGAGCTTTGCTATGTGCACGATGGGGGTGTACAACAAGATGTGCAGTGTTCACAATTTTTTAATTGATCGTGGATCCCCCATTGTAAGGGAGTCGTATATCAGGGTGTACATTTTTAGTGTACAAATAGCAAAACTTCATATATGACATTCTTCTTTTTGTGATTTTTTCGAGTAGAGAATACCTTTGAGAAGGAAAATGTACAATTTTTGTTCCCTTAATTGGCTCCTCATTAAAATTATAATTCATTTTTTTCTATCTTCTTATTAATTACATATTTTTCAATAAAATAATATTACATATACTCCCAAAAAAATTTCTTCCTTTTTAACTATATATTTTTCAAAAAAAAAAACATTATTTCAACCATTAAAATTTCAAAATATAGCCCCAATTTGGCTCCAATTATTTGAAATTTTAATGTTTGGAATAGTGTTTTTTTTTTTTCAAAAATGCATGGTTAAAAAGAAGAATTTTTTTTAGAATTACGTGTAATATATTTTATTAAATAATATGTAATTCATAAGAAAAGAGAAAAATGAATTATAATTTTATAACGGGGCCAAACAAGGTAATAATAAATCCTATTCTCAAATTTTTTTAGCATGATGAGTCTCAATCTTTGTGTGAAATAAAAAAAAATAAGAGAAAAAATTGCAACATGAGTCTCAAATTTTATCAAACAAATCTTTTTCCCCAAGGACTCATCACTCTCCCCACCTTACAACTCACTAGCCATTCATCACCTTCGCCATCACCAGAGGCGGATGAATGGGGCAAGTCAAAGGCATAGTATTCTCATCACTCTCCACGTATAATTTTTGTGCAGGGATTTCGAAATCAAATGAGAATAGACAAAGAGAAGAGTAGATTTTCACTCCCAATTCAATGTTTCAAATATTGAATTAATATTTGCTGGATGAAAACGGTAGAGAAATTGAATATAAACTTTCCAATTCATAGATAAGCACTCAAAAGGAAATTCACAATACTAAATTACTAATAAACCAGTGGTTTAAACTAACAACCCTACAGGTCCCCAATTTAAGCCCTTTCACCCCTAATCCTCCTAGCAAGCTGGATGTCCTTTGGCATGATTGTAACCCTCTTAGCGTGAATAGCACAGAGATTTGTATCCTCAAACAGTCCCACGAGGTAGGCCTCTGCCGCCTCCTGTAACGCTGCCACAGCAGAGCTCTGGAACCTCAGATCGGTCTTGAAGTCCTGGGCGATTTCACGGACCAGCCTCTGGAAAGGTAGCTTACGGATCAGAAGCTCAGTGGACTTCTGGTACTTACGGATCTCACGAAGTGCAACGGTTCCAGGGCGGAATCTGTGAGGCTTCTTTACTCCGCCGGTGGCTGGAGCGGACTTCCTGGCAGCCTTGGTGGCAAGTTGCTTCCTTGGAGCCTTCCCTCCGGTGGACTTGCGAGCAGTTTGCTTAGTACGAGCCATTAAATACTTTGAACAAAAAGTGGATTTTGAATATAGAAAATTTGTGTGTAGAATGCTGGAAATTGAGGCGATGGTTTCGTTTAACAAAGGGGGATTTATATACAGAAATGGAAGAGCGGGAGGAGAAAATTTCAGGAGTGATTTGAATTTGGGGGATTTGGAGGGCGGTTGATTAAGGAAATGAATGGATGAGATTACAGGAAAGAGGCAAATTCAGATTGTGATCCCGTTAGGGGTCAATAAGCCAATGCTAATTTGCCACGTCACTTTGCGAATTTGAGGTTGTTTGTCAGCGTTTGCATTTCGATTCGAATTGTGCGATTATTTTAATTTTTCCCGGCGAAATCAGCCTCCAATTTCAGACATTTTTCATTATTTTGATTTGAAAATATATTTTTCTTTCTCTTATTTTCTACAAAATATTCTTCAATAAAATAATATTACACGTAAATTTATTTTTTTATTTAGGGGATGTTTGAACCACATTATTTTGAAAAAATGTATTCTGGAATAGTAGATTGATGGAAAATGTGTGGTTGAAAAAAAAAAGAAAAAGTTATTGATGTGATGAAAAATATTATTTTATTGAAGAATGTGTGATTGAAAATTAGTAGAAGAATGAAAATGAAAATTTTAATGTGTACCAAACAGTGGCTTAAANTTATTAAGGAAGTTAAGTTATTGAGTTTTGGACATCTAAATAAAGTGTTGACTAAATATGTGTAGAGATCGGATCCATTAGAATCGTATTTGACGATGAACCGAATACATATATATGAAAACTATATATAGGGTTATGGTCAACAATTCATATGTAATTTCTTACTCTTTATGACATCATATCAATGCAAGAACACAAGAAAAAACATATTGAAAAGGAAGATACAAAGTCCACAATTAAGAACATAAAATCATCAATCAAGAAGAATGTATTGAAGCAATCAAGATTATGGAGCAATAAGCAAACTCAAGAATAAAAAAGGCCAATATTCAAGATTTAAGATTTGGAATCAAAATCTAATAATAAAGAATCATTCACTATATATTTTTTAAGTTCTGTTCTGCATTTAATAATTCTTTTAGTAATTTGACTCGATGATCTTGACAATAAAGTGATTAGGTTTTCAAATTCTTGAGAGTTAAAGTTTTAATAAAATCTAACAATTGGTATCAGATCCAATTCCATGTTAAACCTTTGAATTTCTCAATTTCGAAATGTGAATTTTAGCCCCAAATTTGGGAAAGTTTTAGCCAAGTTTGATTGTTGATATCGAGTTTCCAGTTTAATTCTGGTGATTATAATTGAATGGATTAAGTTTCAAAAGTTGGATATTTTATTCGAGTTTTTATGTGGGAATCAATTTGGTAGTCTGTCCATGTCGGTAAGTTTAATCCCTAATTTCTTTGTTTTTGGCATGATTGAATTTGTCATTTTATTATGGTAGTGTAATTGAATCTTTGCTGTCCGAGAACTTCTATGGATTGGATAAAGTGAAATCATCCCTTTTCTTTTGACCAATTGTAGTGAATTGAGATTAACGGAAATATTATATGAGGTTGTAATTGTATACTTATGTATTGCAAAAAGATTGGCCAGATGTGGCCACTTTTTATTTTTTTTAAATTTTATTTTTTATTTTTTGGCGTAATGGTGTTGTCACGGCGCTAACTTGCTGGTGTGTTTTTTATTATTATTTTGTTTTTCGAACAAAATAAATAAATAAAAGATAAGGGGCAATAAATTTCAAATTTTGGTATTTAGGGTGTGTTTGAGCCACATTATTTTGGAAGAATGTATTCTGAAATAGTAGATTGATGGAAAATGTGTGGTTGAAAAAAAAAAGAAAAAGTTATTGATGTAATGAAAAATATTATTTTATTGAAGAATGTGTAATTGAAAATGAGTAGAAGAATTAAAATGAAAATTTTAATGTGTACCAAACATGGACTTAATCATATATTCTTGATCAAATTACTATTTCAATTTTCAAAGTGCATTTTGAACAAAAAATGGGCTCAAACAGGCTCTCGAGTTTGAGAACTATTTTAATTGTTTTTTGATCGAAAGTTTTTGTGCAATTTTTTATTTTATATATGTTAATAAATTTATATGGTAAATTTTTTTAAATTTAAGTCAAACAAGTTCTAAGAACTATTTTTAGTTGTTTTTAGATCGAAGAGAGTTATTGTGCAATTTTTTTTTTAGATATGTTAATAAATTTACAAGTTTAATTTTTTTATTTAAGTCAAACAAGTTCTATATAATTTATGATGTGTTTGAACCACATTATTTTGAAAAAATGTATTTTTGGAATAGTAGATTGATAGAGAATGTGTGGTTGAAAAAAATGAAAAATTATTGATGTGATGAAAAATATTATTTTATTGAAAAATGTAAGATTGAAAATGAGTTGAAGTTTGTTTTAACCCTGCAACTAACATGGAAGACCATAAATTCATGATTAGTAAGTGAACTGCAGAATGTTTAAAATTTTAGAGGCTTACGAACAAAGTTTTGTAATAGGTTTGGAGCATTTTCTGCTTATTTTTAATAGGTTTATAGCATGTTATGCATTTCATAAAAATATGTTTTAAAAAAAATGCTTGAAGACTGGTTGTCACCCTATAATAGGACTGGATGGTTATTTTTTTGAAGAGTGCACATTGGGGTCAATTATTGGCGTCAGTGAGAATTGATTGTGAGAATTGTATGTTCCCAATTGCTTGGGCTGCTGTGGACATTGAGAACATAGCTAATTGGATTTGGTTCATAGAAATTTTGGTATTTGACATAGGAATGTGTAATAGCAAGGCTTGGACTTTCATTTCTGACAAGCAAAAAAAAATTTGGTTGAAGCCCTGAATCAGTGATGTGAAGGTGCAAAGCACAAGTGTTGTGTTAGAGATTTGTATATCAATTTCACTCTCGAACATAAAGGCCTAACTTTAAAGAATTTGTTTTAACCTGCATCCAAGTCTACTACTGTACCAAAAATGAATGTAGTTAACCAGTTATGAATGAGATGAAGACTAGGGCTGGACAAAACTCCTGAACCGAGCGGTTCTTCATAAGTTAAATACCCAAACGGGTATCCGAATTGAGAACCGATGGGTTTGGCTCGGCTCTCGATTCTAGACCAAGATCCGAAGAACTGAATAAGAACAAAATCTAAATAATTTTTTAAATTTTTTTATTGAATTAATTAAATTATTTTATTTTTTTTAAAACAAATTAGCAAATTAATCTAACCAAATTAGTTTTTTTTGTAACTTTGATATGGATAATCGATATTTTAATATTAGTATCTACTTTTTTGTATTTGTATTCATTGAATTAATCTTATTGGACAACTTGTTATTTATATGTTTTTAAATTGTGCTACGTTAATTTGTAAAAGTTACGAATGAAAATGTCATTGTTTATATTTATGTAGTGTTGTCGTAAATGTTAAAAAATTTAATTATGGCACGAAATCGAACATAACCGAACCGAACCCGAACGGTTCCATAATTATATTTGGACCCAACGGTTCCATTTATTAAATACCCGAAAACTTTTGAGTCGGTTCGATTTTCTTCAAAACCGAAAACCGAACCGACCCATGTCTAGCTTTAATGAAGACGATGAATGAACAAGCCTTTAATTGGTTTAATGAGAAGCAAGCAGCTCAATGGACAATATTCCATTTTCACGAACATGCTAAGTGCGTATCTTGTTGAATAACCTCCGTGAAGCCTTCAATATCTCCATTGTAGTAGCTAGAGAGAAGCTTATAATCACAATGTTGGATAAGATTAGGCATCAACAAATGACACGGAAGAATGCAAAGAGTGAGGCAGTTCAAAGGTGGGATCTTGCATATGGTCCAAAAATTGTAGGGATAATTGAGAAAGCTAAATCAGATGCCATGTTCATAAGGGCAGATTACTCAAGTAATCAAAAATTTGAAGTTCACAACACTGATGGTTTGAGGTGGAGTGTGGATTTTGGTGAGGAATAAATGTGTATGTAGGAAATGGCAACTGCGTAAAATTTCCTATGCACGTACCATTTCTGGTATGCTATCAAGGAGAATAGATATAGATGAATTTGTAGATGAATATTACAAGAAGGAGACATATCTAAGAGTAAACAGTCCAGTGATTCATCCAATATCAAGGCCTGAACTTTGGCCTGAATTGGGGAAAAATCCAGTGAAGCCACCAATGAAGAAGAAGCGGGCAAGTAGAGCTAAAAAGCTAAGGAAAAAATCTCAGTCTGAACCACTAGTTGGAGTTAAAATGACAAAAACATGCATGAAAATTACATGTAAGAAGTGTGGAGAAGTTGGACACACAAGAGAACATGGACTACATAGATGCAGCCTCCTGAAGAACTACAGACACAGAAGCAGAAGGGAAAGAAAGGTGTAGACACCTCAATAGGAAACAAGCCCAAAGCAATGCAGTATTAATGTCGTTGGAAGCTGAACTTGTACATGTGAAATATGAACTTGGAATGTAATTGATGTTTCTGAATATGTATTTCTAGCATTTCATGTTTTGAGAATTGTAGTATCGCTATATAAGTGTTAAAATACTCTTCGTTTTGAGTATACTATTTATTAGTTATGTGATGTATTTGATTTCATAATTTTATGCGTGACAAAAATATATACACATTTTGAGGTGCATTTGTAATTGAAATTGTTGTTAAAGTAATGTAGGTGTTTTCTATAAGCAGTTTAATAGGTATGGGAATTTTTCTGCCATTTTTAAAAACGTTTGGGGCTTTTGACTCAACATGGACAAAATATTTTGGGTTTTCACTATACCATGTACTTAACGTTTAGGATCTCAATCATGTGCATATTTCTATGAAAATTAGTTGCAAAAAATAAGAATATTGGACATGTACAGAACACTACAACGATTAGAACTGCATTTCACACCTATTAACTTAGATTACACTATTTCCATATGAAGATTACAGATCTAACAAAACCCCCCAAATATCAAATACAGAAATAACTGCAGATCCACTTTACAATCATTTAACAGATAAATCCACAAAACTAAATCTTTTATACACCACCTCCTTTCGAATAGAGTTGCCTAATTTGAGCTTCCATCTCTCATCTCGACCATAGAAGACCAGATATCAGCTCCCTTGATCTTTGACACATCGGAGGATCCCACAGAAGAAAGATTGTGCAGCTTTGATGATCCATTCCGTGTGGACAAGTAAAAAATCATCTGCCTGGGATCAAATTAGTTCACGATATCTTCATTTGAGCAGAGGTTCTGCAATTGCAAATTGGCCTTTCCATTTTCTTCTACCTTTAATTCAGTACGCTGATAAAGAGTGAGAAACTAACAATTTATTAGGATAGTACTCTACTACATTTGGAGGGAAATAAACAGTAACTTATTTGGAGGTTAGTGTTTAAAGTGTATGGACGAATTTACCCTACCATATTTTGGTAAAAAGTGGTCAATCTTTTTTTGAGTGGTCAACTGACGGGCGTTTGGATGGAAGTCGTCCAAAAGGGCCTCATCTAAAACGTTTGGAAATATTATGGATGACTACTGTAGCAAATCAAAGGTTTAGCGAAAGTTTGCTAGTGTTTTAAAGGTTTGTGGCTTTTGCTGCAATTATCCATTTTTTGACAAATTTGTTAATTTTGAAATTGTATTCTTAAATTATTGTAGTTACGATATTTCTCCTTCTCCTTTTCCTTTTTTTTTTTTAGTCTCGAGAAATTGCTTATTCAACGCCTAAGGAAGCTCAACATTTATGAATGACCATAATCCTCCACTTTACAGTCTTCTCAAGCATCTTTATCATTGAAAGTTTCATCTAGGAATAATACTATGTAGCCTCACTGAGATTGTAACTTCAATTTAGGTGACGTTATATAATAGATTAAATGAAAAGTGAAACTTATCATTTAATACCATATCAATACCATCTAAATTGGAGTTTTAATCCTAATAAAGTTAGATAGCATTACTCTTCATCTGGTCAACGATGATCTAGCCATCCTTCCTCACACATTATTAATAAAATATTATCATGTCAGTCTCTTTCAATGATTGAATCTAAGTTTAATGATTATAGTAACACATGTCTTTAAAATAAAAGTAACCACATTTATTTGCTACCTCCACTTTGTGCAGTAAAATAATATCGTACATTTCCAATAAAAAAAAAAACACAACGCTTGGATAGAAAGAAGTTATATATAAATTGAAATAGGAAGTATACATGGAATTACAATCTGTTTTAAAAGAAATCATTGGGAGAAGGAATGTATGTAGGCTGAAAAATATTCTAGGGAAAAAGAAGTCATTGCGAGATTAGTATGTGTTCGGTTAATATTATTAGCAACTTTAATATCAGCAAAATAAAAGTTAATTCTATTATCCAGTAAATTAAACTTTAATTTCAATCACACATTATAAACCATTACTCATTATTATTTAAGATTTGTGGTCCCACTACCATCCTCGTAAAACATTCTTAAAAAGTTAGCAATAATGAATCCCAAACAGAGACTTGCTTTGAAGATTTATGAAGTTTTATTTGTAAAGAGAAATCAGTCACTCCTTATTTCATCAATATGCAAAATTATGTCTAAGTGTATGTTTTGGAAGTTGTTAAATTAAAAAGTAATTCTGACCATAAATGATTAAATTATAATCACCTTCCAAACATGCTATAAGTTGATATATAGTTGTGATCGAAAAAGCATAGCTAAAATACAAAATTCGAAGGATACTTTGGCAACGAATTTGAGAATGAGGACGTGATAGATGCAATTCTCCTTATTGTTAATCCTCAACATGATCATAGAGTTGTTTGCTTTTCAACAATTTGCATGCATGAAGGGAATTTCTTATACAAAATATAGTCGTAAATAAAAGTCGCTTGTGTTTTAGGTATTATTCTTCAACCATGCTACTTATACCCAATTATTTGATAATTTTTTTGACCGATAGCCACATTGCAGCCCCCCAATCAAGTAATTCGGTACAAGTAGAATAATTCATTATTCTTTTCTCATAATCTAATATATATAGACATGTCCATCAGTTCATGTGTTGTGAGCCATTGTACAGAAGCCTCAACTCTATGCTCAGGAATGTGCAATCATACGCGCCATTACTGACTTGGGTGGAATCCTTCAAGGGACTATCTTGCTTTCGAGTACGTCATGATGTGATGCCTTTGAGCAAAGAATGCTCTTAGGTCTTTACATGATAACACATTATTTTTAGAGAGAACTGTAGCTAGGGTCTCAAACCTTTCAAAACATTACAGATTGTACCAAAATCTTTCATTTGCATCTGAGGTCCCAAACCTTTAATAATGACTATAGGAGACCTGGCCATTCATCCGTTAGTTGACCAAGATATTCAATCTTTGACTAATTTTGACCAATTTAGTGAGGGGTAAATGGTCATCTTACTTTTTCACTTCCCTCCAAAAGTTTAATGTTACTTTCCTTCCTTTTTTGTGACCTA
>CAIGRF010226534.1:6955-20016 GCA_903798235.1 Fraxinus ornus | reverse complement strand
ATTTCACTTATGCCCTTGATAAATTGCACTTAAAGTCCTTCAACTTTTAGGCTTGGGCATTTCAGTCACCAACTTCACATTTTTGTTCACTTTAGATCCATTTTCATCCTTTTTCGCTCCGTTCTTCTTCTTATCGGGGTTTTCACCTGCAAACGTGAAAATTACACAATTATGCTCAGAAATAAACTCAATATCATTTCCAATTAATTCCTAAAAGTGCCGAATAAGTGTGATTTTACACACTTATCAATGCGTAATTAGCACATGACTACAAAACATTATTCTTCTTCCCACCATTTGCATCTAATGCACAAAATTAATAACATAATTATAAAACCAACCAAAAAGCATGACAAGAATATGTGTTATATGCTTAGAACCAGAAAAGTTTAAGTCAAAACTATGGGAAAAAATGGAAGCAAATTTAAGTAAATAGATTTTTTTGGTGTGTTTATGAAAGGTATACTCAGAATCATTACTCTCATCCTTTTATGTCATTTTACTCATGATTATTTAAGTAAATAAGAAAATTGTGGTGTACCAAATACTTATTGTTGCGGTAATATAATCACCCAACTTGTTATTATGCAGCTTGAGATATTAAATGACTATTTAAGAGGAAGATATTTCAATTTTTAGCATGCCACTATTCATCCCAAACACGCCTAATTATAGATTTCTATTCATAATTTGGGGTAAATGAGTCTTTTTAATTAAAGTGACATGTGGCACAATTGATTGATTGACTTCTAATTGATTATGTTATTATTTCACATTTTGTTTGTCGCTTAGGTGTCATTCATTCATTGATTATAAAATTATGCTTTATACTTATGTTCACGTGTGCCTTGATAACGATTTTTGCTGATGTGAAATGATTCAATAGAATCAATTAGCCACTTTTTGTTGCGGGTTCTCCTACATACGAATGTTTACTTCAGCTTCCTAAGGTTTACATATGATTATGTGGTTTACATGACTGAGGCATGAGTCATGAGTTAGCCAATATTTCTTTATGAGTTTTTTGTTATTAAACAACTGTTGTTTTTTGAAAAACTTGAAATTTATTGTTATGAACATTTATCATTAATTAATTATATTTAATATAAAATTAGTTTACCCAAAATATATCAATAATCAAAGACACAAAAACAACCAAACACTCCACAATCCCTAAATCAATGGTAGAATTCCAAAACCACCAAGATCCTCCATAACTACGATATCACATACCAATTTTCTGCAATAAAATTAAGTCTCTGTTTGGTCCTCATTTTTCAAAATTCATGTATTCTCAAACTCATTTACAATGACAAATTCCATTTGGACTTACTAATTTTATATATAAAAAAAAAATTCTCAAAATCTATTAAAAATCTGATTTTTAGCAAAATCAGGGTTATAATTTTCATAAGAGTTTGACATTTATTTTCAAGAATATCACCCATGGATTTGAGTTCTTCACCTAGAATTTTTTGGATCTAACTTTTAAGTGTTGCTTTTGTATTTGATATATGGTAATTGCGTTTTTGAGGTGTTCATTTGTGATTTTAAGATACAATTTCCTTGATGTGATCTTAATTGGTAACAAAACATGACTTCTTATTTATTATTTTCAATACAAGATACGATCGATGTTAAGGGTAACTCCGTATTCATTGGACATGACTTTAGTTTTTCCTGTTAATTTGGGCCTTTATAATTAGTTTCTTCCCCAGCTAGCAGTAGATTGAAAATTTTAGTTTTTTCTCGGTTCGTGGAGGAGGACCGAAAAAAGTGAATATCCATTCAGGAATACTAAAACTTAATAGTGAAAACAACATGCTAATTTAATTAAAGGTTCTTTTGAATTTGAGATATGGCAAGTGCATTTCTACTTCTTGAAAATATATTTACCCTTATTCTCTAGTTTGTGACCTCAGTTATCTTCTTGATATTAAAAATGTGCCTTGAAGTTCTAGAGAAAATTATACTCCAATTAAGGCTGGACATGGGTCGGTAAAACTTTCGGGTATTTAATAAATGGAACCGTCAGGTCCAAATATAATTATGGAATCGTTCGGATTCAGTTCGGTTCTATTCGGTTCCGTACCATAATTAAAATTTTTAACATTTACAACAATACTACATAAATACAACTAATGACATTTTCATTCGTAACTTTTACAAATTAACGTAGCCTAATTTAAAAACATATAAATAACAAGTTGTCCAATAAGATTAATTCAATGAATACAAATACCAAAAAGTAGATACTAATATTAGAACTCGACGATCCATATCAAAGTTACAAAAAAATTAATTTGGCTGGATTAATTTGCTAATTTGTTTTAAAAAATTAAAAAAATTTAATTAGTTCAATAAAAAAAATTAAATAAATTATTTAGATTTTATTCTTATTCGGTTGTTTGGTTCTTGATTTAGAACCGAAAATCGACTCAAACCCATCGGTTCTCAATTCAGATACTCGTTTAGATATTTAACTTATGAAAAATCGTTCGGTTCGGTTCGGTTCGGTCCGATTCGGTCCGAGAGTTTTATCCAACCCTAATTCCAATGTTGAACCATGGACCCGTTTGTGTAGCCACCAAGAACTTGCCCACAAAGTAGAAACCTAAAATTAACATAATCTGATCATCATAATAATATAGTCCATAGACAAAGAATTGATCGATAAACGAAAGATTAAGAAAAGAATAAAGCACAAGAAAGGCATCTTTAGAGTATTACAAGCTTCTTAAAAGTTCAAAAACACTGTTGCTTTTGTTTCAGTTCCATGCTTGACTGCTAATCGATTCTCTCCATTTTCTTGTGCTTTTTCACATTGGCATTGCTCCCATAGGAAGAATAGAATGTCCTTATTAAAGTAAATGTTTATGCACAACAGTTCCTCAGATTCAGAATATACTATAAACCCATGAATTTTTTCCGAGGTGGTACTCAGTAATGGACACGACTAATCAGTACATGTGAGTGATTTGTGACTAGAAGGGAACAAATAAGATGGTTCTAACAATTGCTGAATGCATAAATAACGTAAGAGACGAAAAACGTACAATGTCACGACTCACGATGTATGTTTTATAGCATATGTATGCCTATCTATCTGGTTTATCCTTTATGATGCTTGCTCGAGAAAGGAAGAAGGTAAAAGAGAAGCTGTGATTGCAGATGAAGCATTTGGAATTTATTTTTTTTCTAATGGTTTCTTTTTCTCTTGGTTTTGTACTACCCAAAGCACAAAGCCATGATTCTGCTTTTCACCTGTCACATGGATTGATAACTCTCTTTTTATCACTTTACTGCAAATTTTATGCCTTCCCTCCAATTGTGTATCCATAATTGCTCTTTCAGCATTCATATAGGGCTTCTTCAGCAAACAATTCTTTTCTTTTGCCGTCTAGCTGATACAACATTCTTCAGAGAGAGAGAGAGAGAGAGATCATTATTCCTTTCTTGAGCTTATTGCCTTTGCCACTGCTTTGCTTCGGAAAGAGTTAAAAGATTTCTTGAGGGGAGCCACTACCTAAAGGAGCAAGACGAGCAGAAAAGGAGCATGAAGCTAGTAGTAGAAATAATAGATGCTCACGATCTTATGCCCAAAGATGGTGAAGGATCAGCCAGTCCATTTGTAGAAGTTGATTTCCAAAACCAGATTAGCCGAACCGAAACTATCCCAAAGAATCTCAACCCCATTTGGAACCAGAAGCTTGCCTTTTATTTCGACAAAACCAGAAACTACCGCCACCATTTTATTGAGGTCTCTGTTTACAACGAAAGGAGACCGATTCCAGGCAGAAACTTTCTTGGAAGGGTCAGAATTCCTTGCTCAAATACTGTTAGGAAAGGAGAGGAAGTTTATCAAAGTTTTCAGCTACAAAACAAATCCATTTTTACGTTCGTCAAAGGTGAAATTGGCCTAAAAATCTATATCTCCCCAGAATCCAAGCCAAAATCCGTGTCGCCTATTCTACAGTCATCACCAGCACATACTAATCCTCCTAAACTAGCCATTTCTGAAAATACACACCATACTGATTCACCTCTTGCTCTTTCTCCTACTCGAGCATCTATTGTAAAAACTGTCAAAGCTAAACAAGTAACCGATAATTGTGCAGTTTCCTCACCTGAATCTCAAAGTGAGAAAACTAAAACTGAATCAGGTAACGATTCTCAAGTTCAGGAGCCCAAGGTTGTGATCAAAGACCTTGACGAAATTAGAGCAGAAACTATTCATCACGTTCAAAAAAATCAAGTTATGCAGCAACCGCGTATCTCACTGAGGAGGAGACCAGAAGGTATCCAATCAACAATGCAGCGTCCAGTTATTCCACAACCTCATCCAAGTCCTCAAGACGATTATGAGGTGAAAGAGGCAAGTCCCCAGCTAGGTGAGCAATGGACGAATGGTGGAGCTTATGGTGGAAGAGGCTTGATAAATGGTGAAAGAACAACAAGCACATACGACCTTGTTGTGCAAATGTTTTATCTTTACGTTCGAGTAGTTAAGGCCAAAGATCTTCCACCTAGCCCTGTCACTGGAAGCTGTGATCCTTATGTTGAAGTGAAACTTGGTAACTATAAAGGAAGAACAAAAAGTTTAGAAAGGAAGGCGAATCCTGAATGGAACCAAGTGTACGCATTTTCAAAGGAGCGTATCCAATCATCAGTTTTAGAAGTTTTCATGAAGGACAAAGAGACGATAGGAAGAGATGATTACTTCGGGAGGGTGGTTTTCGACCTGAATGAGGCGCCAACAAGGGTTCCACCTGATAGCCCCTTGGCTCCTCAATGGTACAGACTGGAGGATCGACGTGGGGAACGGAAGATGAGGGGAGATATTATGCTTGCAGTTTGGATAGGAACTCAAGCTGATGAAGCATTTACAGATTCTTGGCATGCTGATGCTGCTTCTGTCCATGGAGAGGGAGTTTTCAACATCAGGTCCAAGGTTTATGTCTCACCAAAACTTTGGTATCTAAGAGTAAATGTGATTGAAGCTCAGGACGTAATTCCTAACGACAGAAGCCGTCTCCCAGAGGTATTTGTGAAAGTCCAGGTGGGAAATCAAGTGCTCAGAACTGGTATATGCCCAACTCGAACTGCAAACCCAATGTGGAATGAAGATTTAGTTTTTGTAGCTGCCGAGCCATTTGAGGAGCAGCTTGTACTAACCATTGAGGATCAAGTTCACCCTTCAAAAGACGATGTGTTGGGAACAATAGCTCTACCTCTTTTTACTTTTGAAAAACGACTAGACCACCGACCGGTGCATTCTCGCTGGTTCAACCTTGAAAAGTATGGGTTCGGTGTCCTGGAAGCTGATAGGAGGCAAGAGCTCAAATTTTCAAGCAGAATACACTTGAGGGTTTGTCTTGAAGGTGGATATCATGTACTAGATGAATCAACATTGTACATAAGCGATCAACGCCCAACAGCAAAGCAGCTTTGGAAGCCACCAGTGGGAATACTAGAAGTAGGAATATTAGGTGCACAAGGGCTTCTCCCTATGAAGATGAAGGATGGCAGAGGAACTACAGATGCTTACTGTGTGGCCAAATATGGCCAGAAATGGGTTCGAACACGAACTATTCTCGACAATTTCAGTCCCAAATGGAATGAACAGTACACTTGGGAAGTCTATGATCCATGTACAGTCATATCATTGGGGGTCTTCGACAATTGCCACTTAGGAAGTGACAAGCTTGGAGCTGGTGGATCACGAGATTCACGGATTGGGAAGGTACGCATAAGACTATCGACCCTGGAAGCTCACCAAATCTATACAAATTCTTATCCTCTTCTTGTATTGCACCCATCAGGGGTTAAGAAAATGGGTGAGCTCAAACTTGCAATTAGATTTACTAGCTTGTCCCTGGCTAATATGATATATGTTTACGGGCACCCATTATTGCCCAAGATGCATTATTTACATCCTTTCACAGTCAATCAAATAGATAACTTGAGATACCAGTCTATGAATATTGTTGCTGTGAGGCTTGGTCGAGCAGAACCTCCATTGAGAAAAGAGGTGGTGGAGTACATGCTGGATGTAGATTCCCATATGTGGAGTATGAGAAGAAGCAAGGCTAACTTCTTCCGAATCATGTCACTTCTCTCCGGTATGATATCTATGAATCGATGGTTTGCCGATGTTTGTCACTGGAAGAACCCGATCACATCAGTTTTAGTCCATATTCTATTTCTGATATTGATCTGGTACCCCGAGTTGATACTTCCAACGGTCTGTCTCTACATGTTCCTCATAGGACTATGGAACTATAGGTATCGACCGAGGCATCCATCTCATATGGACACAAAGCTTTCCTGGGCAGAAGCAGTGCACCCTGATGAGCTTGATGAAGAATTTGACACATTCCCCACCTCTAGGCCACACGATGCTGTTCGAATGAGGTATGATAGGCTAAGAAGTGTAGCAGGCAGAATTCAGACAGTAGTGGGAGACATAGCCACACAGGGGGAGAGATTTCAGTGTCTTCTTAGCTGGAGAGACCCCAGAGCAACAAGCCTATTCATTCTATTCTGTCTTTGTGCATCGGTGGTTCTTTATGCGACTCCATTTCGAGTTGTGGCTTTAGCTTCTGGATTGTATATGCTGCGGCACCCCAGGTTTAGGAGAAAGTTACCATCTGTTCCCAGCAATTTCTTCAAGAGATTGCCAGCTCGAACAGATAGTATGCTCTGATACAACATATCAAAGGCCAGTTTGGTAATGTCTCACCTTTTCGGTTTATTAGCTATTTCCCATATTAAGCAGATATACATGTACTAGTAAAAGTTTGCTCCAATAAATGAAATCATGTATTTTACTGATTTCTAGTTTAAGGTCTGTCATTGTATTTATTCTACTTTGTAACTCGCATACTGCATGTTTGGGATATATAATACTGAACAACACTGCATGAAAAACAGAAAACATTTTAATTCTCTTTAATAAAATATTGCACATAGTTTACACTGTGTAGTAAATAAGATGTAAATTTAAACAAAGAAAAAATAAGAACAAAAATACTAAATAAATTTCAAAGGACATCCTTACAGCAGTTCATAATAAATCACATGAACTAGCAAGTACAATGGGAAAAAATCGGCCGAGTAAATACGAAGCTTTGAGAATATAATGAAGTAATTTTTCTTGGATTGTCTCATCCAAGATAGAATTCCAAATATGAAAGAGCAAACTCGATGACCCCAACATAGATTCTAACTCGTGTATTAGCAAACTAATCAAGCAACCACATTTACTTTGGAGGACGAGAAAGAACATTCAAGAATTTTACATGGTTCAGCAGAACCTATCATTCATCCATGTAAGAGCTCAGGTAAGAGCTCCCTGCAATGTTTATGGTGATTACACAAACTCTATCTGGAACATAAAGAATTAAACCCTAATTCTTGCAATTACATTGATGGCAATATGCCAAGACACAGATTGCCACAAAAAAACAGAGAAATTTCAAAATTTTGGCTGAATTTGGACGTGAAAAGTGCTTATAATTCAAACCCGAATTTCATATGAAAACACTGATCTTCAATTAGGCACAACATGAGAATTTCATCAGATCTCCAATGACTATTTTGATACAATCAACATATCAAAGCACCTGACTTTGCAATTAGATGTGGCATATAATATGCATGGGTTAAGCATGTTGAGAAATCACATGTTCTACAAACATCAGCAATGCATGATAGTTTGACACTTCGACTTATATTACCCACATAACTAACATATTTCACAGGGAAAATAGCAGAATGCAAATAAGTTATAGAATTTAAGACAGAAGATTTGGGAGAGTTTGAAAAGAACAAAAATGAAAAAAAAAAATCGGGTGAGGGCCTGCTCTTTATTTTTAATTTTGAAAAAAGAAACACTCTAAAGGCTGTTCGAGTCTTCTCTCATCTTGTGTTCAATTTGAGCAAGATTAAAATTTTCTTGATATCATAGTAATTAATCTACTATTCGAGTATATTATATGCTCAAGATTTTATCAGCACAAGAAACTATACTTTGTGTTGTCTCTTTACATCCGTCTCTATTTGTATTCTAAGTGCATCTTTGATCTGATTGGGATTGATTTCGACAATGTAGATGAAGTCACAATGCAGGATTTAATTTGTAGCCACACAAAGAAAGGGACCCTCTCTGTCATGTGTTGTTTGGTTAAAAAACAACCAATTATCAGTAAATGCTAGATACTTGATTTTCACAAGAATAGCTCAAATACATATTAAACGGCCTAAGTCATGAATATATTTGAAAAATCGAGTTATGGGCTCGTTTGAACTTGTAGATGGCAACTGAGACGCCTCAGCAAGAATTTGCAAATACAGCAGTCTAGAACTATACTATAGCCGGAATAAGAATCAGGGGCCCTAAGTCATGAATAGATTTGAAAAATCGAGTTATGGGCTCGTTTGAACTTGTAGATGGCAACTGAGACGCCTCAGCAAGAATTTGCAAATACAGCAGTCTAGAACTATACTATAGCCGGAATAAGAATCAGGGGCCCTAAGTCATGAATAGATTTGAAAAATCGAGTTATGGGCTCGTTTGAACTTGTAGATGGCAACTGAGACGCCTCAGCAAGAATTTGCAAATATAGCAGTCTAGAACTATACTATAGCCGGAATAAGAATCAGGCCGTCTCCTTCAATTCAAATCCTTTCAATAATTGGCCTTCTGAAGTTGGTCACAAAAATAATTTCAGTAAGAATTGCCAGTATTTTTCAAAATAACCATTTTGCTGGTAGGGGCTCAAGAAGATGTCGAACTCAATCTAAAACATAGTGCGAATGTGTTAACAACAAGAAATGAACAAAGCTATTCCGAAAGTCTTGCACGAATTGCAGAAAATTATCTTCAAAACACAAAAAAAATGGGAAAAACAACTGATTTTATGTCTGCCTAACCACAGAGTTTTTCACAACAGGCCATCAGTTCTTGCAGGCAATCTCCTCAAGAAACTTATAGGATAGCAGGGAAGCTGGTCGCGAAACCTAGGATGCCTCATTGCGTAAAACCCGATGATGATAACCACAGCTTTGGGAGGTGTTACATACAGTACAATAGAAGCAATTAAACAGAAGATAAGAAACAGAGCCGTAGCTCTTGGATCTCTCCAGCTTAGTAGATTATAAAACCTCTCTCCCTGAGTAGCCAAGTCCCCAGAAACAGTTTGAACCCTCGAAGCAACAACTCTTAGCCTGTCATATCTCATTTTTACAACATCATTGTTCTTTTGAGATGTTGGGAAATTATCGAACTCTTCATCTAGTTCATCGGTGTGTGCTGTATCGGCTTGAGATAACCTAATGTCCATGTAAGGAGGATGTCTAGGCCTCCCTCGGTAATTCCATGTTCCAATCAAGAAAATGTATAGAAATATAGTGCTTAAAATCATCCATGGAAAACAGACCAATGTCAGGAACAAGATATGAACAAGGATTGTAATGAAAGGGTTCTTCCAAGTGCAAACCTGTTCAAACCATTTGCAAAATGCTATGAAGCCAGATAGGATCCCAGCAATTCTATAATGATTGGCTTTGCTTCTTCTTATGCTCCACATGTTCGACCCCACATCGAGCATATACTCCACTACCTCTTTCCTCAATGGCGGCTCTGCACGGCTCAGCCTCATGGAGACAATTTGAGTAGCCTGATACCTCAAACTATCAATCTGGTGACAAGTGAGAGGGTGAAGGTAATGAAGGTTTGGCAACATTGGCTGCGAGTACATTTGTAGCAAGTCGAACAACGAACAACAAGAAAACCTCACAGCCAATTGAATTTCACCCATCTTCTTCATGCCACAAGGTGACAACACTATAAGAGGGTACAAATGAGTGTAAACACGATCAGTCTCGAGTGTAGACAGCCGAATCCTTACCTTTCCAATTCTTGAATCATTTACTCCTCCATTTTGTCCTTGTAAATGGCAATTGTCAAACACACCAATTGTTATGACAGTACATGGATCAAAAACCTCCCACGTGTACTGCTCATTCCACATTGGATTAAAACTATTGAGAACTGTCCTTGTCCTAATCCATTTTGGGCCATACTTGGCCACACAATAAGCATCTGTCATTCCTTGGCCATCTTTAGTCTTCATTGGCGACAGATTTTTGGCGTTTAAAATTCCCAATTCGAGCACCCCAATGGGAGGCTTCCATAGCTGCTTAGCCGTTGGCCTAAGATCACTACTGTAGTGTGTTAACTCGTCAAGAACGTGGTACCCGCCATCCAAAGTGATCCTCAAGTGAACCCTGCTATTTAACTTGGTCACATTACTCTTCCCATCCCCCGAAACTGTATGCTTGTCTAGATTATACCACCTACCAATAGGAGGCCTGAAATTCAACCTCTTCTCTACACCCTGTAAAGGAATCATGCACTTGCCTAAAGATTCATCCTTATTTGGTCCCATTTTGGCCTCCACACTCACAACCAACTGTTCCTCGAACGGCTCTGCAACAGCAAACATTAAATCCTCATTCCATAATGGACATATATTCCTGCTTTGAGAAATTTTAGTCCTCAACATCATACTCCCAATACATGCCTTCACAAAAATCTCTGGCTGCTGCCTATTCTTGTCACAAAGTTGCAATTCTTGAGCCTCGATCACATTAACTCTAAGATACCATAGTCTAGGTGACAAATACACCTTGGACTTAATAGTCGTGACACCATCGCCACTAATGGCCGAGGCATCCAATTGCCAAGCCTCTGGGAATGCCTCGTCTGCTTGTGTCCCCAACCAAACAGCTAGCATCAATTCTCCTGTTACCCTTTCGCCTTTTGCATTCTCCAGCCTATACCATTGCGGGGCCAAAGGACTATCGGGTGGAACCCTTTTCGGAACATCAGTGATATCAACTACAAGCATTCCGACCAAATCATCACCACTTCTATCTTTATCCTTCACCGAGATCTCAATAAGCGGAACCTGAATTCGACCTGTCAAGATCGAAAAAACTTGATTCCACTCCGGGTTAGGCACATTACTAAAATGCTTAGTAACAGACTTAAACCCTCCAAGTTTTACTTCGACAAAAGGGCTCGCGCTGCCATTCCCATCCTTTGCAGGCACCTCCTTGGCCTTCACCACTCTCACATACAGATAGTCCATTTCCTCCACCAGGTCGAACGCCGTCCCAGCCCGGTCATTGCCGGACACCCTTCCGCCACCGAGGGCCGGCGAGGTCTCCCTCAAGTTGAAATCCTCTTCAGGGTTTGGATTTCTGTTGGCATTCGGGTTCTGATTTTGGCTCCTGTTTTGATTCTGATTCCTGTTTTGGTTTGCCATTTTGCCAAAACCTGCAATATCGTGTGTAGCAAAAATTTAAGTGTTCAACGATCAAAAACTCTTGAAATGTGTTTGATTTTCAAAATCAAAAAAATTCAAGAGCGCCTAAAAAATGGGAACTGATATGAAGACTTAAAAACAGAGTCGTTACAGAATCAAGGAATATAAATAGACCTGGGTTTGAATTTTTCCTAAAATTTTGGTAACGGGAACATAATGCCAGCGAATTAACGGCTCTGCATTGAATATTGAATTTTCGGAGAAACCCACGTTCGGGAAAAAATAGGTAAATACTCGATGAACACGGAACGCCCTATTACTTGTTTAACCGCTTCTTGATTTTAATGACTGAACACAAAATTGGCAAAGAAAATATCAGATAAGAACCCAAAACACTAAAATGAATACATATATATGCTTCTATATGCATGTGTGTACGTATAATGTATAAAGAACACTGCAGTTAGTGGGACTTAGCAGCTTACGCAGGTAGTGACTGTACTCACATGCAGACACTACACACATTTTCTGAGCGTGGGTGGGGCAGAGGAGAGAGAGAGAGAGAGAGATCACTGATTTGATTTACATTAATTACCTTAAAATTGAAATAATCTGTTATGCCCTGTTTGATGGGGAGAATTTTTTATATAAGTTGGAAATTATTTTCCATTTTCCACCTTTTAGTTTAGGCTGTTTGATAGGAAAAAATTTCTAAGCAATTGATTTTCCAACTTATACCTCACGTGATCCCATTTTCCACATTTTCCTTGAATTGGTTTTCCCATGGGTTCGGTGGTTTTTGGTTTTCTAGGCAATTTTTTTGGCAATTGAAACAAATTCTATCCATTTAATGAACAATTTTCATGGAAAATAAAGACAAATGAACACCAAAAGATCGAAAATTTCAATATTTCTCAGTTAGAAAATTATACTAATCAAACACAATTAATTGACAATTCTCAGTAAAATAAGTTCTAGACAATTCAATTCCCCTGAATTCATTTATTTTCCACCCAAATTTCATTTTTACAATTAAACGAACCCTTACATATATGGTGATTCCTGAATTAATACATAATATCCGCAGTTGTTGACTGAACGTACCAAAGCTCGACTAAAGCACTGAATCACACTAACAAGTAACAATAGTTGGCTACTGAATTAATAGTTATAGAATTATATAAGAGTTTTCAAACAATTTTATTAGAATAAACTATATTTTCTTGATTGTTTAAAATAAAATATGGTTTAAATTGTTCATCGTTTATAGTAATGATTTCTCTTTTTCTTTTGCATGTAAGGTATTTTTCTTTTAGTAAGTACATATTATTGTGCATGTATGGTAGGACATTTTAAAATAATTGCAAGTTAATCTCATATTTGTGAAAATAGGATGAATTGCAGTAGCATCACCAACTTATATAACATTTGCACTTCTATCTCCAACATTTTTCTCGCGGCATTAATTGTCTGGTCATTTCATTTTTAGGCTCAAATGTTCCTTGACGATGATTTCTATCCATAATGATGGATTCGTTCGTGGATAATTATATTTACATCATAATTTTTACTAGTTGCCCCACATTTTAATTTTGTAATAAAAATTCTCAATATTGGTTCACTTTTACACTTATTTTCTCAACTTCATTCTAATGGAATTTTTATCCTTTGTAACGACCCCGTGAGGATCTTTCGTCGGAATCGTTAACGTACGTACTGTCCGCTGTG
>CAIGRF010226504.1:28275-41630 GCA_903798235.1 Fraxinus ornus | reverse complement strand
TTTTTTACAATTGGTTATGAAATTTGTTTACATTGCCAAAAAGTAAAATAAAAAAAAAAAAAAATTGCTCGAAAACTATTTTTTCATCAAAGTTTAGTGTTCGTTTGACTTCGTTTTACATGGAAATTGTCCATTAAAGTGAATTTTTTTTTTACAATTTGTTATGAAATTTGTTAACATTGTCAAAAAAAATAAAAATAAATAAATAAATAAAAAATCGGCAAATCCTGGAAATGGGTTTCCTACCAAAAAAATGGTGGGAAAACATTTTCCGCCATTTCTAGGAGGGGGGGAGGGAAAAAAATTTATTTGGAAAATTTTACCATCAAACACTACTTTTGCATGGTAAAGGAAAATATTTTCCATTTTCCAAGGAAAATTTTGCAAATCAAACGGACCCTTAGTCTCTTAAGAATATGTTTTGGTTATGCTTTCATGATTCAGGATCATATAAAATGGGAATCAAGAATTATAGATAGTTCTTTCTTTACTCAATCTACTACATAAAATCTTTCGAGTATCTAAACACGACGTTAAAAAATTTTCTTGCAAAATAAAATTAAAGTTGGTAAAAAGATTTGTTGATGATCGCGACCGGCGCAAGCTAATGAGTCGTCAAATTCATTAAATAAAGCCCACAACAAGAAAGCCCAAGTCCATGAGAGAAAAAAATGTCACTCAACCCTTGCAAAGATTCAACTATCTTGAAGAGGGAATTTGCTAGCTCAACCTAACACATTCTTTTATCCGAATGAGATTGGTTTCACCTAACCAGGTCTTGTTTTGTTCATCTTCCAAAATGCAAATTCTAATTCATGAGTAAACACAACATTCAGGCACCACTCTGGGCCGTACTCATTAAGTCTAGAGCAAGCGGGTCACCCCAATTTGACATCTTTACGTGAGTTATTGTTAAAAGATAAATCTCACAAATATGAATATAATATCGACATAAAAGAATTTGAACTACTCCTTTTAGCAGTTTAAGATAAAAACTCAAGTCTTAATATGGTATCGTAATCCAATAAGCTCAAAGGAGCTATTCGCTTTGTTTAAAGCACAAACGAATTTTAATATTGATATTTTCAATTGAGCCACATCTTGCATAGACTTGTTAAGAATAAATCATATGTCGGCTAAACCCCCAAGTCTTAAAATAAAACCAACATGACAATGTAATTAGTTATCACATTTACAATCTAAAAGTTGATGCAGTGCGAAACAGTGAATTAAAGCGAAAATTTTAAGAACGCAAATTTTGAAATCCATCAAATTATGAAAAATCAAACTCACAAGTTTTACTAAAGAAAGATAATAATGATAAAAAAAATGTGATAACTCTTTATTTATGAGGATTTACATGAAAACCTTATTTAAACAAACTAAAATTAAAAAGAATTAAAAATAAATTAAATGATAAAAATAGCGCTAAAACTTTAAAAATTAGTTTTCAAGTCCTAAACGAACTTGGATGATCGAAATATTACTTGTATTGTCATCCTCTTTCCGGAATCCTATTATGAGCCCAAATCGAAATTCGGATGTTCTCCCCGTACTATTACTTTTCCCCATTTTGATCTAACTCTTCAACAATATGATCTATATTAGTCCTTTCCACCTCTAAAAAAACTCGACCCCGAGTTACAATTTGGATATAAATGCTCATCATCCTTATGGAACTCATACAAATCTGCCACATTAAACGTTCGAGAAATATAGAAGCTGGTAAAACAATCATGTAGACATTATTGTTAATCCACTTAAGCACTTTGAAAGGCCCGTACTTTTTTGGTTTCAACTTGTTGTAAGTACCAAAGGGAAAGCTCTCTTTTCTAAAAAATACCATCACCGAATCTCCTTCTTGAAATTCTTTGTCCCGTCGATGTGAATTTGCCGATGCCTTATACTTTGCATTAGTCTTCTCTAGTTTCTACTTTACTTCATCACGGATTGCTAGCATCTCCTCTGCCAGATATTCAGCAGCCACACTCTTACTATTGTCCCTGGGCATATTCATCAAATCTACAACATTATAAGGAACCTCTGTATACACAATAGCAAATAGGGATTTGTCTATAGCAATATAAACTGCACTGTTGTATGAAAACTCTACCTAAGATAGTGCAAGATCCCACTATTTGGCTTATCTCTACAAACACTTCGAACCATATTTCCAAGGGTACGGTTAGTGATTTCAGTCTGTCCATCAGTTTGAGGATGGGCACTGTTGCTACGATTCAAACTCGTCCCAAACAACTTCCACAATGTAACGTGATAGACTTGGAAACTCCATGCAGTTGAACAACCTCCCTGAAAAATAGTTTGGCAATATGTAACGCATTTGAGGTCTTCCGACAAACTATAATGTGAGCCATCTTAAAGAATTTGTCAATTACCACAAAAGCAGAATCTACACCCCGTTGAGTATGAGGTAATCTCAGAACAAAATGAATAGCAAAATCTTGTCATATGCCTTGAGGGACAGGAAATGGCACGTACAACCCATTATTTTGCACTTGACCCTTTGACACTTGACAAGTAGAACATTTTTTGACTATAACTCCAACACCTATCTTCCAAATGGCTATTTTCTTGTCATGCCCCAAGTGTCCACTTAGACCTCTACCATGCAATTCTCGAATCAAATTTTCATGTAGAGATGAAACGGGAATGCAAAGTTGGTTTTCCTTGAACAAATATCGATAACTGATATAGAAATATGTCTCTATTTAAAGATTTACACACTTGCTTCAAATATCCTTCAAATCAGGATAATCTGCATACAGTTCCTTCAGGCACTCAAATCCAACAATTTTTCGTGTCAGTGTGACTAGCAACGAGGCTCCCCTGCTAAGAGCATCAACAACTCCATTCGAACTCTCAGATTTATATTTAATCATAAAAGAAAATTTCTGAAGGAAAGTCACCCATCGAGCATGCATTCTACTGATATGTTTTTTACTATGAATAAATTCATGGCTTGGTGATCAATGAACACTACAAACTCATTCTCTATGAGGTAGTGTTCTCATTGCTTCAAAGACCTTACCACTACATAGAATTGTTGTTCATTAGTACTCCATTTCTGCCTAGCATCACTTAACTTTTCTGAAAAGAAAGCTACGAGTCTTTTCTCTTGGGAAAGGACAGTTCCAACACCTACACCACTAGCATCACACTCCAGCTTAAAGATCTTCTCGAAACTTGGCAAGGCTAATACTAGAGTTATGTACAACTTTTCCTTGATAAACGCGAAGCTTTTATCTTGTTCTTCTCCCCAAATGAATCTTGCCTTCTTCAAACATTCTGTCAGTGGTGCTACAGTAGTGCTAAAACTCTCGATAAATTGCCTATAGAAAGTTGTAAAACCATGGAAACTCCTTACTTCAGAAACTGATTTTAGTGTTGGCCAATCTCGGATTGCTCGTCTTCTCTTCATCCACATGTAGACCATCTTCACCAACTACAAAGTCTAGGAACAACAGGTTATGTATACAGAAAGTGCACTTCTTCAGGTTGATGTATAGCTGATTCTTCTTCAAAACATCTAGGACTTATCTCAATTAAACTAAGTGATCTTTTTGGACTTGCTGTAAATGAGTATGCCATCGAAATAAACCACAACAAACGAACCAATGAAAGGATGAAGATCGTGGTTCATCAATCTCATGAAGGTACTCAGGGCATTTTACATCCCAAATGGCATCACCAACCATTCATAAAGTCCATTTTTACTCTTGAAGGCAATCTTCCATTCATTACCTGGTTTAATGCCGATCTGGTGGTAACAACTGCGAAGATCTATTTTTGAAAAGACCTTAGAACCACCAAGCATGTCCTCCAATCGTGGAATTGAAAAGCTGTATTTTACTATTATCTTGTTGATGGCATGACGTCAACACATATACGCCACTTTCCATCTTTCTTTGGCACTAAGGGAACATGTATTGCACACGGACTCTTAATCTCCCTTATGAATCCTTTCCTCAACAGCTCATCAATTCGCTCTCTCAGTATATTATTCTCCTTCGAACTTATTCGATAATGAGACATGTTTGGAAGGCTAGCCTCATGTACTAAATCAATATGGTGCTGAATATTACTCATATGAGGTAACTCATTCAGCAGTTCATCGAAGACCAAATCTTGAAATTCTATCAATATCTTTTGTACTTCATACAGAACACTATCTTTTTCCTTATTTGCAGTAAAAAGGCCATTAACCACCACTGGATAAAAATAATCAGATTCCCTTACAGAATTTACAATCTCCTTCTCAGTATTTCCTTCTCATTATTTGTAAGGGTAAGGAAACTCTTTTTTTGGTGCTTCATCTTTCTCCAGGTCCGAATCTGATTCTTTCCCTATTTTTCCGAGTATTTTATAATTGATCGCATTGTACTACCATTGTCAATTTCAAATAGAATCCCACCATCTTAACCATCTTGTCCTCTTTCACATCCATAATTTCGAAAAGCCTTTCAAGCTCCATCTACTAACCCAAAAGGTCCTTATTTTTCAGGTTACCAAAGAATGGGGGAATATATGCTTTAATCTAATAACCATCAAAGGTATTTCGATTTTGATGATTACGCGGCAGAGCTTCAAACTCTTCCTCTAACTCCGATTCACTTTCTTTTGCTGCGTGTCCCATATTATTTCCTCCTCGAACTACAGACTCAACGATTTGTTCATTGTTGTTTTCATGTTGTTCATTTTGACCATTGTTTCCAACGCCCCGCAAAAATAGTTGACGGATTTCTAGGATCTGAGTAGTGAGATCGTCAAGTCGTCGGTTTGTTGCGTCCAAATCTACCCTAGTAACTTTTACGTCAACCATGCTTATCAATCAAAGATATATAGATGGGAAAACCAGCTTTGATACCACTTGACGTAGTGTGAAATAAAGAATTCAAGCGAAAACCTCAAGAACACAGATTTGGGAATCCACCAAGTTAAATTAAACTTATAAGTTTCAATAATGAAAGTAATCTAATAAAATGGATATGATGCATATTGATTTCTTATTACACAGGTTAATACGTTTTTAAACATTGGTTTGCTATAGTCAATCAACTTTAAAAATTCTCTGAACAGTCACTATACTTTGTACATTGTTTCATATTTGTCCCTCGTCTTCTTCCACTTAAAAATCAACCATTTCGAAGACGTGGCAAATGGAATTGTTAAGTTTTCCTATGCATCTAAGTAACACATGGGCAACAACCTTAAAAATTCAACGACCTTGCTGGGAAATAGTTATGAAAGTACAATAGTTATTCAGAAAAATGTAAGTATAGTTTAATAGATTTTCCCCCTTCTTTTCGTGCAACTTGATCTAAATTTTGTCATATCTAAGAAGACTTGGAAATAACTTTGAAAGTACATGACTATAGGATAAAATTTTAAAGTTCAATAGCAGTGGAAAACAAAGTCTAAAGCATCGTGTTCATTTGGATTTTTTACCCTTTATTGGACAATGAGTAGTCCCAAGATTGTTAACTATATAATCTTGGTGGTTGGTGCAATAAAATTACATTTATTTGTGTAGGAATTGGCAGCATGCATAATCATAAATTACTGGTAAAAAATCCTTAAAATGATGAATTCCAAGATCTTTTGAATGATCGAATCAATTTGCATTTCAAAGCTCCAAAATTTGCATTTTTTTTGTTCTCCAATGGTCCCAATCCTGATCACTTTGGAATGTTGATTATTATTCACAATATAAATGCCTAATTTTGTGAGTTTTCATGTCATATATGTGGTTCTAGGCATTTTTCTATTTTTGAGTGATTTTCCATACGAATTTCACACATTTTATTGCCATCTTTTCTCTCTCATCATTCAATTTTAAGTGACGAGTAATTTCAAGATTATGGAAGTGGATGAGAGTCTAGGGAAGTTATTGGTTTGAATTATATTCAAACCACTCCTTCCAATTCACTTTAATAACTTACGGGTTGGGTCACCCTCACATGGACAATACCCAACCCATATTTTCCAACATATTTCACTCGCACATGATGGGTTTGACCTGAACCACGAGTGACAACGAATGTCACACCTTAAATCCTTCTCAAGATCTATCTCACAAAAATTCATACGATAAATAGATCGTGCGACCAACAAGTAACTTTAGAGCTCACGGTACTATAAACCTGTTAGGGATATATATAGTAACTCTATTAGAGGAACACTTCTCGCTATACCCCAAACTCATTTTCCAACATTAATTCAAGTATTTCGATCTCTCGAGCATTTATGGAACATACTTGAATCATATCATTATATTCACAATTGTGTTCCATACCCTAATTGGTTAAACACAATTGTCGTGTTAGTAAATAAAAATATAAATGTTAGTCAAAATAGTTTTACTTTCCTACTTTAATCGTTCAACTTTATATTAACTGCTTTCCTAAATATGTTCCATCAAACCGAATCAGTCATAATTATTGGTAACACGCTAGAGTAGCAATACTGAAATAAAATCTCAAGAAACAATCAAACGTCATAATGTATATATGAGGCTATATAAAACTCAGGGTCTCACACAATGTGGAAGCAGGGATCCATTTACTTATTTACCCAATATTGGCCGTAAAAGCACACGTGATATGAAAAAATTGCTATAATGTTTTCTCCATTTCTTTGGGTGTATGTCATATTCTTTATAAACAAATAACATCATACAAATCTTAGTTCAGGTATTCCTCAATACCTAACTTGAGTTCTTCTTATGTTCATTATTCCAGGCCATCTCCAATTTTGAGAACTCGATCTGGTTACTAAACAAGTTTAATGGATAGCAAAATCCATTTCGATTACTTGTTGTAATCTCATCAAGAAGACTGAATCATGTACACAATATAATTACTTTGTCTCATCTCAGCACACTCTAAAGTGTCTGAGGTAATTATTCTTGTAAGTGAACCAATCTCAACCTGTTTGTTGAAATAAAATCTCAAGAAACAATTAAACGTCATAATGTATATATGAGGCTATATAAAACTCAGGGTCTCACACAATGTGGAAGCAGGGATCCATTTACTCATTTACCCAATATTGGCCGTAAAAGCACACGTGATATGAAAAAAGTGCTATAATGTTTTCTCCATTTCTTTGGGTGTATGTCATATTCTTTATAAACAAATAACATCATACAAATCCTAGTTCAGGTATTCCTCAATACCTAACTTGAGTTCTTCTTATGTTCATTATTCTAGGCCATCTCAAATCGAGAACTCGATCTGGTTACTAAACAAGTTTAATGGATAGCAAAATCCATTTCGATTACTTGTTGTAATCTCATCAAGAAGATTGAATCATGTACACAATATAATTACTTTGTCTCATCTCAGCACACTCTAAAGTGTCTGAGGTAATTATTCTTGTAAGTGAACCAATCTCAACCTGTTTGACATACTTTATATGTGCATGAAAATCATTTTCTCGTAATCCCAACGATAGATTATACATGAACTCAAAATTGTTCATCTATGGGTACACAAAACTCAATCAAGAGTTTTCTGATATACTAAGTATCATATTCTAAGCACTTCTAGAGATCTAATATTACGAACATGTATATCTCTAGACATCTCTAGAGTATGACTATCACATATCATCATTTACATAGATATATCAGAAAAACACTTTATTTGCTGATGTCTTTCACATAAATACCATCGAGTGTTTGGTTTCATCGTGATACTTGAGTTCCTCAACTCATGAGATAATTGCATAATTATTATGGATCTCATATTCTCAACTATATCATTAGATGCACAATACACCTATACCAAAGCTCCCAAGATATACACTAAAAGATATATTTTTTGCTACTCTATATAGGAAGAGTGCAAAAGTCTAAGTACAGTTTGTGCTTGACTAACTCTCATCTTTAGTCGTCATTTGCATATATATTCTAATACCAAGTTATTCATTCAACAACAAAATAGAATAACTGACAACAGTAACATTCACAATACCTTTTTTAAGGATAGCATCGATACCTAGTGACTAATTCCATAGGATGACAAATGTTAGGACAAATATACATCATATCATACTCTTAACTCCTAACCGTACTAGATATGGTTGTCTGGATATTTTTTTTTTTTTGCACTTTTTGAGTCTTTGGACATTTATGAAGACTCATATGGTCATGTTACGTGTTTTTTATACCTTAAATATACCGCAAGTGCACGGTGTCAAATTTTGTAATATAGTAATAGGGTTAGGATATCGAATCCACAAGGATTGAAATTTAATTTCCACCAAGTACTATAATTGTGTAGCCTCTATTTTATCTAGACGGTCAAATTATAAAATCAATGGTTTTGAAATAATTAAATGTGAATGATGTGATGAATTCAACGAATGAATGCAAGTTTTACAAATGAATCAATATAGGAGAGCCTAGGATATAATTTCACCTAACTATCAAATATGATGTTCAAACCTAATTATCTCTAATCAATTTTCCATATTTATAAGTAAGAACCCTAATGTAATTCCATCATCTCTCGAATATCGGGTAAAAACTAATCTTATAAATTAATTTCAATATCTCTATTCCGAATTAAAATCAAGATTTATCAAGATCATGATTCTTAGATGGAACAAACTTCATGTATTGTACACTTTCTCTCGAACCCCATAAAATCTTAGTTGTGTTATTGTTATGATTGTGCCTAAATTCCTCTTTCTCAAGTGTCAAAATTGACTAGCATCTAATCATTCAATTAGTGGCTAATTAATTGAAAGCATTAAATCAATAACACAAATAAACGGAAAGGAAAATTTCATAGAAATAACTAAAACAAAATTAAATCTTATTCTCAAGTTTTGGCTAATCAAACCCTAAAAGAATTATTTAGTTCATGAAATGAGATATACAATTCATAAATAATAACATGAAGAGAAGAAAGATAAAACTATTTTTTGGATGGTTGAATCAATTTTCTTTGCCAAGTTGTCTTTGCCTTTTTGATTTCTTAATTCTTGTCCCCGTCAATTCTTACTCTTGACTCGATAAATTGTCGTTGAAAAGTGGTCTTTAGGATCGTATTTATATCAAAAAGAGTTAGGGTTGGATTGGGATTTTAAAAGAGACCAATTTTTTTAAAAATCAATTTTCTCACCCTCCTACAAGCGTGGCGCTGCGGCGCTTACTTTTGGGTGGAAAAAATCGGCACTACGTATCTTTCAATATTTTTATCGTAATTTTTTCTCCCGACATCCGATTGAGGCGATTTTTTAATTTTTTGAAAAGATAAGTCAAAGGGATACAACTTTATTTCAGATAACTTTCTCCAATTCGAATGTTTAATATATCAAAAATGGATCTCAATCTCCGGCTAAAAATTTGGAACATACTTGTGCAATTTAAAATTGATTTATGAAAATATTTTGATCATATTTCACTCCCTTTTGACTTCTATTTGCATCCGGATAACTCCTAGCAATCTTCAAATATAGTTTTGTGGTCTGAATAACTATTGAAAAATCTCATTTTAGCCCTCAAACTTTTGATTTCATCGTTTTTCGTCATTATTCACTTCTTTCTTTCAATTTACCCCCAATCATCAAGTTCGATCAAACCAACATCAACTTTTCCTTGATTCATGCCAATATCACTCTTTTCTCCAAGTTTTACACATTCACACTAATTTATCTAACATATAAAACAATATTAAAATACACTCTAAAACGTCATAAAAACTCTTACAGACAATCAAAATAACAAGTTTAAGAGGTAATAAAACAATGAGTGAGCCACACGCATCAGGTTGCTTTCCGATATAGGAGTATCAATAGGGTAACAATTCCACAATTAAAAATATTCTAGAGCTTTCAAAGTATAAAAATCTTCTGGCAGCAATAAGACTAGAATAATCTTTTTAACACAAACTATGCAATTTGCTAAACCAACGTCCTTCGTCTTAAAGACAGATGACAACCATTTTAAAATGGTCTCAATACACTTATTCTCATGCTATGCCAATACAATGTCAATAACATCAAATTTAAAACTACAGCCTACTATCAGACCTTTACATAAATACAATGATCTTCATCCACATGATGAAATACTATATGAGATTTAAATCATATTTAAACTCAAGTACAACTGTCAAAATGACTACATTAAGCTACAAGTGTAACTATAAAGTTACCACAAACTATAGAAGCTTTTAACAAGAAACCTACAAATCGATTCATGTATATATCTTCAATCAATTCTCAATTGAGAATGAAAATACAACGTCTAAGTCTATTTGGTATAATCTAACCTTAAACACACAATCATGGCTAGCATCGACATATAGAAGTGAATCTCACTGCTAAGAAAGAAGTTTGCCTATACTCAATATACTCATTTCTCTAAAAAAAAAAGAGAGCTTTATTTATCATAAACTTATTAGACTTCCACTTAGTTTTTAGGAATCTGAATGTTCTCAATAAACTCAATGTCCAATTAGAACTTTCACACATCCCAATAACCATGTCAATGAGCCGAGTCAAGTTGAGCAACGAGCCGAAACTCAAAGCTCGGGCTCGACTCGAACAAAACAGGTCCGAGCTTTTTTGGGTCGGAGCCAAGTAGAGCAAAAGTTCGGCCAAAAATTTTAGACTCGACCCAAGTTTCAGCTCAGGCCTTTACGAGCTGAATCAGACCCGAGCCGGGCCGACTCGATTTTATTTTTTTTTATTTTTTAAAATTTCTTTTTGTGACTGCTGGCAACTGAATTTCACCTGCCTACAAAAGTTAATTTTTTGTAAAACATGGACTGGTCAAGCCACACGAGCCGAGCCGACTCGAGCCAACGCCCCAAAATGGGGCTTGGCCTGAGCCTCGGCTCTGTGGAACCGAGCTCGAGCCGGGCCCGACTAGGACTTTTTTCGGGCCAAGCCCGAGTCGCTCGAACCGACGAGCTTTTTTGCCATTCCTAAATCCTAAATAAAGTTGAACTTTTATTATTTTCCTCAATCTTTTCTTCACGTATCATATAAGTAATGAGTTTTTAAATCAATAATTATTGAAAATAGATTGCTCCCACTCGGAGATATATTACTCCCACTTGAATCAGAAGCTTAAAATAACTAATTTGTAGTCAAACTTATTCATCAATACACATAATATTACTTTCAATAATATTCTCTAAAGTTTTCTCCCTTACTAGGAAATAAGTCTAATATCACATCTTATGACTCGATATCCACCCAAAATTTCACTATGAACAAGTACCCTTTCAGAGTGTCATGTGTATCTTATAAATTTACACCTTATTTTAATTGACTCATGTTCTCAAACTCGTTATCAAGAATTTGGGTAGTCGATTATGAGTCTAAGACTACCCATATTTAGTTATCTACGTCTCCAAATCTTACATATTCTAAATGCATTAACATTGAGAGAACTCCATTAAGTGACACGTTGCAGTTAACCAACACTCTTTCCCAAAAAAACGTAAATTGGATTGAATTATCTCAAGTCTCATCACATTCAACAATATTCAATTCTTTCTATCCAATAGACCATATAATTATTGGTGATCAAGGAATAGTCAATCTAATAAAAAAATTTCGTTCATTACATAGATCATTGATCTCTGGTCATAGAAATTTACGCTCTCAAATAATTTTCAAGGTCGTCACTGTGAATCTATCTATAAACATAATGAAAAAATGAGGTTCCATCTCTATTTCTTTTAAACATAGCATGCAAAGAAATCCGAATAGATATACTCTATGAAAGTTTAGCTCTTACAATTTTGAATGGTTTTCCCAACTCAAAACTTCAAAATCATTTCACAAATACCCATAACCATAATTAAACATCACTACCATGATTACGAACAAAACTACCACATATAAGTTCAAGTTGGAGACTATTCTTAGAAGAACAACAATTGCGATCAAGTTTAGTGGAGTCTTTGATATTATCTTAATATCAAATAGGAGGTTAGTATCTCCTCTTTGCAACAGTATGTTGCATGTACAAGTCATATAAACCTCCATTCCATCTTCATTATTTGTATATATTTATTTTGTATAAAGTCAAATATTGGACAAGAGACTAAAGAGACTTCTTGATATCATATAAAGTGGTTCTAACTCTTGAAACCACTATCCACACAAGATATGATCAAATATGTATATTGTGACACATAAACAACACTAAGAAGAATATATTCAAGTTCAATTTCATTTAATTTAACTACTTTCGAGTTAAGAGATTCAAACCGTTTAGTTGAAGCACTTGAACGTTTATAATATTGACCATCTACCAAATCCACTTTCATGCACTTACCATCTGATATGTTTTTCACGGTCCATTTTTCAATCTCCTCATTTATCACGCATTTGCCCTGTTTCATTTAATACTTAATATCTGAAGTCTTATGTGAACTAGAACATTGCTATACAAGCATGTCCTCAAGACTTAGCAACAACAAGTCTCACGTCTTTTAACTCACACGGCGAGTAGTGTCAATAGAGAAAATTGATGCTTCAATTTGTAAGTCACATTGACCTCTAAAGTTTCCGTCTATTGAAAAAAAACTAGTTTGAACTTACTATTCACCAAAAAACTTTAACCAACAAAAAGTGTCAACGCTATGTTAACTATCTCAACTCAATCACATTCGAGAAAGAGATAATCTAAAATAGAATTTAACAATTCAAATTCTCAAGTACTAGAATCTATCTATTTTCGTACTTGACAAAGTTCTTGATTTTTATTCTCTAGAGTAGTGTGACCCACATCGGGTTTTCTATTATGTGGTTGAAGTTCTCTAAAATTCTTCTAGCACACTCAAAATCTTATTATGCCAAATGTTATCACATTTATCTTATCACCTTCATTAAGGTCAACAACTATAGATTTGATGACATGATCTATCAGGTTTTAGAGACATTTTAGTCTCAATCAAAGTCCATTTATACACATATACAAATTTGCATTAATGCAAATTAACATATATGATAGTGTAACATTAGGCACAGAGCCGAAAGTTCACTATGTTCCCAATCATTGTCTATAATCATATTATTTTACTATCATAAACTTAATTTCATATGCAAAATTTTATGGGTTCTAAGTGAGAATTACATTAATTCTTCCGTTTCTAGAACTCTCACTCAATTAGTGAATCAAATAGTTCTAGGTGAGATTTTCTCTAAATCTTTCAATCACTGAACTATCACTCAAGTTACAATCAATATGTTTAAATACGAATCTCACTAATTCTATTGACCTTAACATTCATAACAATTCAATAATTAATAGATATCATGCAATTTAATAATGTAATTCCATAATGTGCAATAAAAGCATAAATATG
>CAIGRF010226504.1:0-12461 GCA_903798235.1 Fraxinus ornus | reverse complement strand
GATGGTCATGGTGAAACAAAATCAAGTTGGGTTGCCATGGTGACACTAAATATAAAATTCAGTGGTCATGGTGAAACAAAATCAAGTTAAGTGGCCATGCAGACACAAACTTTAAAGTTGGGTGGCCACCGGTGTATTTAACCCACTTTTTTCTGCTGGCTCAAGAAATTAGTATGAATAGTAATCAAAACACATTCTTCCATCCCCATCCTGCAAAATCAACACGTTTCAGGAAAGAAACCCAGAATCGAACCAAGAAATTTAAACGAAATGGGATCTCTTTCTCTTCCATTACCACGAGAGCAAGAGGAAAAACCAACAATGGATCAATCCAAATTGCTTAATCTGTTCAAAGCCCAACAAAATTACCTTAACCATTTCTTTCAAAACCTTGATCTCTCCCAAACTTTAACTTTCACACAAACCCTTTTGAATTGCAGGGGCACCATTTTTTTCACTGGTGTAGGAAAATCAGGCTTCGTGGCTCAGAAAATCTCTCAGACCTTAATTTCTCTCGGTATTAAATCTGGGTTTTTATCACCTGTCGATGCGCTCCATGGGGACATTGGCATTTTGGCCTCTGATGATTTACTGGTTCTCTTCAGTAAGAGTGGGAATTCTGAGGAATTGTTGAGGCTTGTGCCCTGTGCGAAGGCCAAGGAGGCGTATTTGATTTCTGTGACGTCGGTAAAGCCTAATGGATTGATGGGATTGTGTGATCTGAACGTGCATTTGCCTCTGGAGAGAGAATTGTGCCCATTTGATTTGGCGCCGGTCACCTCAACCGCGATCCAGATGGTTTTTGGAGATACTGTCGCAATCGCGCTCATGGGGGCCCGGAATTTGAGCAAAAAGGAGTACGCCGCGAATCATCCAGCAGGGAGGATTGGAAAGAGCTTGATTTTCAAGGTGATTTTTTTGGGTTCTTTGTTTAAAATACTTTAATTTATTGTTTATAACTATGATATAGGATTGAGTTTATTATTATGAACTTAAGAGGAAGATGGATGTGCAAAATCAGAGATGTAATTCTTGAACTACAAATGCAAATCAAGTTGTAAGTTGGAGATGCGCTTGTTGAAGTAGATATACAATGAAGCAAAATCTTTAAGTTTTATGTGGAAGTGTAATTATTGAAGTATGATGTATAATAAAATAGGGTCTTGTACGATTTTGAGTTATTGCCTGATATGGCTTGGGTGGATTTGAAGCAAAATGGTAATGCTAGTGAGAATTATAGTTGTAGCTGGACCTTGATTTATGAATTTAGAATGTAGGATTGTGTTCTGGCATGGTCGTTTCCACGTGAAAGATTCTAGTTTTATTGAAATTTAATGTGTTTTATATAGATTGAGGAATATTCTTTCTTGGTGAAACATTACTTTTATAGCAGAGGTCGGACCGTGACTCATGAAGAATGAAATCTGTTCTTGTATTGTCATTTTCCCATTATCTGATGGGACGAGATTCTACTACAGATTGAGGAATTTTCTTTCTTGATGAATCATTACATGTTATTTTATGCATTATTTTGGTTCTAATTGTTTGCTCGTGAAATTTTCATATCCATTTGTGGGTGCATATGAAGTGATTTTGTGCGACATTTATCTAGACTGATCTCTTTGTCCTGCAGGTGAAGGATCTTATGAAGAAGAAAGAGGAACTTCCAGTTTGCAGGGAAGTAGATCTAATCATGGATCAGCTGGTAGAGCTAACTAGTAAAGGTTGTGGATGCCTTCTTGTTATAGACGATGACCATCATCTGCTAGGTACATTTACAGATGGTGATTTGCGGCGTACACTGAAAGCTAGTGGTGAAAGGATCTTCAAGCTCTCAGTGGGAGAAATGTGTAACAGGTAAACTATTATTCCTCTGCTGTTTACCATCTCTTAATTCTATTAATTTTTCTGATATGCATAAAGTGCCTCAAGTTCAACAGTTAACTTTAGCCAATGGAGTAATCAACTCAAAAGCAAAGAATTGATGAAACCATTATGTGATTATATTGTAATCAAATCATAACATGCATAGCACCATATGAAGTTTGGTAGCACTCACATTATTCTTCTTTCTTAGTTCTACTTGGACTCCAATGGCAATGTTCTGTGAAGTATTTTCTAATTTTCAGTCAATGAAAAACAAGACACATTCTTTGAACATTAGCATTTAATTTCATATGTTTATGGAGAGTACTTTTGTAGCATTAATTTCACAGAATATTTATGCTGCTAATCGTATGTTTCTCACACTAAACATACCGTATTATCAATTTCTGGTTTTATGGATTTTTCATCCAAAATTTAGTAATCCAACTATTGAAAGGAGCTGCATTGACATGACTCGTCTGGTCTTTCAGGAACCCAAGGACAATTGGTCCTGATGCAATGGCTGTCGATGCAATGCAGAAGATGGAGTCTCCGCCTTCCCCTGTACAGTTCTTGCCTGTAATCAGCGATGACAATGTTTTGATTGGTATTGTTACATTGCATGACTTGGTCTCGGCTGGCTTGTGATTTTTGCACGTGTGATGTGGCAGCCCTATCGCTTGTTCTATCTGTATTTGTATCGCAATAGTTATTTATATTCTTTCCCGCGACAATGTCATGAGTTGTTATAGATCTTCATTAGACGATTCTTTATGTCGAAGAATATTAATGTATAGCCATGATCTTTTCATACAATCTACTTCCTTCCTCTTTACAGCTGCTCTCGTTTGTTCCCTTTGGGTAGAGGTGTCAAAAGGGTCTCGATTTAGCCAGATTGAAACCTCTCCTATTGACAAAGTTCAAACTTGCCCATGACATTCGAATTATTCGGAGTAGTTTGAAAAAGTTATTAACATTTAAAAGGCCTGTTTGTAACGGATTCTTAAATTAAATCAATTCTCATTTTCAACCATACATTCTTCAATAAAATAATATTTTCCATCACATCAATAATTTTTTCTTCTTTTTCAACCACACATTTCCCATCATATCACTATTCAAAATCAATTCTTCCTCCAAAAAATTGAGCTTGTTTGGTAAAGCTTAAAATTTAATTAAAATTGAAAATATGGCCGTTATTGGGTCCCACTCATCTAATAAAAGTCAACAATAACGGCTAGTTTTTCAATTTTAATCTCTACCGAACACACCCTTATTTTAATTCCCAACAAACAAGAGCATATAATAATATTTCTTTTTATAGAACTGTGAATATAACGTGAAAACCACCAAAAAAAGTTTCATGCATTTAATCCAAAAGATATGTAACTTTTGATATTTCACAAAAAGCTCGACTAATGCAGCCAAGAAAAAGAATAAAAATTGAACTTCAATTTGATTTCAAATATTACGTTCCAATCACTTGATAATTATATCACAACCTCCTAACGTTTTTGTTAATAAAGTATCACTAAATGATCATGTAGAAGATTAGCTATGGTACGACTATCAAGTAAGGATTTCTGTCCAGTTTTGGAAGATGATAAGTGATGAAATTTGAAATTAATTTGAAGTTAAGTGATCTAATTGATATAAATTAAATTCTAGTGATCCCATTGAAATTTTATTAAAAGTTCAGTGACCGTAGACTCTTTGCCACCTGACTGCGTGGACCGGGTAGACAGAATGACCGAATCCGAGTCTCAGAGTGTGGTTCTAATGAACTAGCCGCCCACTGCCACTCATGTCTACTCCGCCGCCCGCCGCATTCTCACCGACAACCGCCACTATCCCGCCAATCTCTTCTCTCTCCGAAGCCCACCAATTCAAATTCCAATTCCTCCACCATCACCAATCACCCTTTCCCTCTGCTCTCTCTTCTTTAGTGAGTACTTCTATGCCCACAATTGACACCAAAGAATAGATTCCTAACTTGGAAAATTTTTTGCAGGGTTTTTTGAAGCTACGCAGGAGTAACGTTAATCATGGCCCACTTTCAAGCTCCTTGTTGAATCCTCGTGCTTCAATTTCAAGACACACATATGGTCTTATCACATTATCAGAATTTTGTTTTTTTTTTTTTTTCAGAATTATTGAAATATTCAAGGTCGTGTTGATTTATAATTATTTCATTTTGGTGTGTTAACACTTAACAGAGGGTACTAGAAGCAATACATATGATCCGGAGCTTCGCTTTGTGCTTGAACTTGCCACTGACTCCGAATTGTATGAGCTTGAGAAAATTTTATTTGGCCCCAGGTGCTTAAAATATTTATACTTCAGATTTTTTATATAATTTTGTTGTAGTAATGTATAATGGTAACATTATCCAAGAACGGCACAACAATTGTAGTGAAATGTGCAACCTTTCAAGAGCTACGTTGTTCTTTTATCTGCTAGTGAAACATTATTGTGTAGTACTTCGCGCATCCATAGGTCGTGTCTTGCTCTGATTTCAAGTGTAAGTGTAGTGTTTGTGCGTACGAAAATGTTATGTTACCTTTTTTGGATAGGCTATTTATTTAGAACTGCTGTGTGATTGATATTTTAGTTTCATATACGGTGTTTCCTTCCTTGACATTCAGTTTTTTTTTCTTTTTCCCAGTTATTTCAGTCCTTTGTTGAAATCAATAGCGAAAAGGGCTGAAGTTGATTATGTTATGATTGGAGAAGACCCGGACAAAAGGGAAGATTTTATTTCAATGCTTGAATCAAGATTTTTGTATCTTGCAGCTGATGCACGCTCAACATTGAGGTCATTATATGGCCTTGCTAAGCATATGTGCAAATATTTCATGAACGAACTATATAACGGAGAAGCAAAAACTTTTTAGGCAATATAATTATCAATTTCATTTAAGATCTAAACGGAAAATTTGCCCATGTAAATAACATATTTGTGAAACTTCGAATAGAAAGGATGGTTTGTTGAAAGAAAAAAAAAAAAAAATCACCGTCCAAAAGCAACTTTATTCTTACTAGTGAGAAAGCTCATAGTCACAGCTGGGAAACATTATGCTTGTAATCTCAAGGTAAATTTGTCATTTTGTTTAATTGATGCTAGGGGTTGGAGGCCATCTTATAGAAATGTATTACTTGAAGTGAGAAAAAAATTAAAGATTCCTTGTTCAGCCAAATTGTCAACTGAAGATCTAGAAGTAGAGATTTTCCTTCATCTATTGCAAGAATACTCGAGGTATATCAAGTCTCTTTCTTCGTTCTATTGTAAATTCTGATACTGAGCAACTACTGGAATTTAAATGCTAGCTAAAATGATTACATAGATTAGATAAGTGGTTGAAATATGCTTCTTATGTTTCCCCTTTTTGGTCCGTGATAAATTCCACATGTATAGTGGCATGCCTATCCCTTGTAATATATATCAAGCCCAAATTCTTTCTGTAGATATATTACGGTAGTACAAGTTGCTGAGAAATAATGTATGAATCATATTTTCAACTTCGAGATAATAAAGAATTATCCTTTTATAACCTGTGACAGTGATCTTCAAACTTCAGACAGTATTCCTACAATATCCTTCTGCAAGAATCTATAGTACCTCTTCTCTCTTTCCTTTTCACATTGATTTCAGTCTCACTCATATATAAACAAATTCATATACTTATTTATTTTAGCAATATTTCAAAGTATATATGCATCACTGGAAAGCACCAAAAGCCCAATTACATAAATCTGAGAGATGTCTTGATAGAATAATCTTGACAGTCACTTGTTATGGTTTTCCATAGTGAAGAACCCGGGGATTTTCAAAGCTCAAATGGTATTTCAACATCTACTGAAGGGGGTGATATTCTAGAACTTGGACTTAGTCGGTGGAAGGTACAATCAGTTGCAGCTTTAGGATCTGGGGCTGCAGAGCTTCGATCTACAATATTAAAGGTTTTCAGTTTTCAGTTTTCTATTTGTGTTCTTTGCATCTCTTTTCATTATAGCTGTTATCTGTTTACTTAATATTCGTATTTCAGGGTTGCGGGATGCTTGTATTTGAGAAATGTTTTGCGCTGGTATGAAATTGTCCAATTCCATTTTTTTTTTTTCGTTTTTGTGTTAATTTACTGACTCTTAGGCAGTTTCCATGCTGCTGCAGATGGAAGGGAGGTTATCTGGAAAGATGTTCTTGGAAGCTGCCAAATATCAGATGAAGAGAGAAGTTGTCAGCAAGGTTCGTAATCTAAAAAAGCATTTCCTAGGTGGATTTGTTTGCTTAGGGGATAGAACTTGACAAACTTCCTCAATTTGATTTTGTAATTAGAAGTCATACTCTCTTTGGTTTTCAGGGTGGACAGTTGGCAGCTATTGGCCTAGAATCCCAAGCAGCCTTGCTTGCTGCAAAACAGGTGTTATTTTGGGTCTTTGAATTTTCTGATGGCATGCTAGCTGTATTTTGGGTAATTGGTATGCTGTTTTGAAGTTGACGATTTTAATAATGCTGTTAAAAAGATTTGACTTATATTTCATAATGTAATAGTTAGTTCCTGAATCCTGAGTGATATCCTCTCTCTAACGCTAAAAACCTACAGAAAACTGCTGTCACCTTCTCAAATTAAAATCCAAAATGTAACATATAATAAAAACAGCTGTAAAGGTTATTAGTTTCTATAGATACTTGATCTTTGCAACATTATTAGTAGCAATTAATGATACTTGAGCAGTTTTGCCCACAATAAAAGAGTCTTGCAGATAACATCTACAGAAACAACATAGCTAGGCTTATTCATAAGAAACTTTGGGATCCAATGCGTATTCACTTTATAATGCAAAACAATAGCTTTTCTTCTTCCTTTTTAAACTGTAACAAGATTTAATTTGGTGGCATTTTTTCATGGGTGGAAAGTGACTTTTGATTACTAGTCACTTTGATATAATGCCCTTTAGCAGCTTTTCTAGAATCTGGACGTTCTTATGCCTAACTTTTTCATACCAACAACAATTGACAGGGTTTAAAAGTTGCTGCTACTCGATATCTGGGGCTTAGAAGCATAGCGCAATTGCTTGGCCCAATGTATGGATTCACTTTTGCCTATAAAGTTTCCTTATGGTTCCTATGGTTGTTCCTTTTCTCTTATTTAAATTCTTCGTCTCTTGCAATCATCCCTCAATACTTCCCCACATTTTCCTTGGTTCTATGACTCCAAGGATCTGGCTTTGAAAGTATAGTAGTTTTCAGGTGTTGAGAATTGAACTGTCATCCAGGAGTGAACAAACGAACTTCATCTCTGAAAGATATAGCAAAATATCAAGAAATTATTATTTATCAATTTTTTACCCAAGAAAAAGCAGATCTATGAAAGTTCTGGTGATAAGGGACCTTTCAATTAGGATTCATGTTATTCTAAACCTTTAAGGAGCACAAAACATGCTATAATATTAGTATATTACTCTCGTCGTTGGAAAACAAAGACATGCTTCCTAGTGCTGGTGTATTTAGCAAATTGCAATTATTTTCGTGAATAAAGATAACTATAACTAATGCTGTCGTGGTTATAGAGCATATATTAATGTACATGTACATTTATTGTGCTTATTTATTCCACCCCTTAGTAATTCGTTCCTAACCCTGCTTCTGTCTGCAGTATAAGCATTACTTGGTTCTCATATCTTCATTTAGGATCGACTTATGTGATTCTTGACCAATTGTAATCTGGAAATCTCGTGCAGGATGTGGGGAACCCTTCTGGCAGATGTTGTGATTCAAATGCTTGGAACCGACTATGCTAGGATCCTGCGAGCTGTATATGCATTTGCACAGGTAAATGGACTACACGCTTATGTGCACTGATTCAGTAGGTTTCATTTTTTTCAAAAATCAATTCAAATATGAATGCATTTTTTACTCTCTTTTTTTCTTTTTCCATTTTATAATTTTATAATATTATTTTCTTCAGATTCGAATCTATCGCTCTCATGGAATTGCATCAGATTATTAAGTAAGAAGGTTCAAATTTGGTGTTTGCAAATCATCTCATAAAAGTGATTGATGGCTCATTTGGATCTTGAGCTGCAGTAACGCTAAAAGATATTTCTTCTAGTGATTAGATATTTGTGTGTAGAAAACTTCGTAAGAATTTGACTGTAATCTTTTCGTCGCCTTAGTAGGGCCTGGGCATGAATATATGTGTAGGATTTATTGAAGATAACTATTGATTGTACATATCTTTTCCATATGGTTGATTATATCAGAGAAGTATTTCCTCCTGATGATTAAGTTTATTTGGATACATTTGATAGGGATTTAAGGTCATACTTGCTGGATTAGAGAGATTTAGATCAAATATATCACGTCTCTCTTTCTTATTGTTGTAGAATCTGGCTTTTATCAAACATGCCCTTAGGTTCTGGCTATTTGTTTCTCCAAACTGAATTTGTTAGATCAGCAATATCATATTTTAATTAGACTTGCACAATCTCATATTACAAACTATCACCAAATAGAATAGGAATGTAAAATCATATTTCTACACCCCAAAAATTCTTCAACGGATTTTTACTGCCCATTTGGAAAAACAAAGCTTTCGCCTCTGAATCTCTTAGCCTGAGGGATTTGCTGAATCTGACTACCTTCTTCCTCAGTGAGGTTCCAATCAAATATTTGAATGTTTTCTTTAATCCTCTCTTCATTGAAACTCTTCACAATGGGAATTCCTTGCTCATGTATCGATCTCACCACCTGCATTTGTTTTCAAAAATCAATACAAATAGTTCAAAACCAATCATAAAAATGCAACATAAATGTTAAATATGAGAGAAACTAAACGAATGCTATCACCTGAGTGTACTCTTTTTTTTAGCTGGTGCAATCTCTTTCAGAATTGGGCTCTGCATCACTCTATGGCTGCCCCCAAGAAGCACCATTTGCTCCCAATGAGACCATGCACAAACGATAATGTTTTTCTCCTTACAAAACTGAGGGAATTTTTTTTTGCTGCCATGCAACATTCATTTCAACCTTCAGAAATCAAATTACTTCCTATAATCGCGATATTAGAGACTCAGAACACATTTGACACTAGGGATTGAGTAGTACCGGACAGTATTATAGAAGAAAAAGAAGCTACAATTTTGCTTATGAGGAGATGTTTACCTTAGCTTAAAAGTTAAAAAGCTTAGACATGCTCTTGTACTGTTTGGTTCTGTCTGTGTACAAAAGTCTAAACGCGTACTCAAACTAAAGGCTGTAATTAATCAAATACCTGATTAACAGGAGGGATGGTGGCATTTTCTAGAAGTTTTGAGAGTTTTGCGCAACTGTAGTTGCTGACACCAATAGACTTTGCCAAACCTAAATTATAGCAATCTTCCATTCCCTTCCAGGTTTCATTTATGTCAAAATGAAATGTCTTCCATTCTTCACTGAGGTCGTAAGGGTCAGCACTCTGCTCCATCCTTATTGGCTAGTATACAAGAAAGAGATCCCAGTTTCCTATGATACATATAAACTAAAACATTCATATTTTTGCAAAATCAATTTACCCTATTTTAAAATTAAAAACAAGTACTCGAGTGTTTCTTTGACGGCAGGTAAAACAAGATCGTGGTGTGTATCTTTCCACGACAACTTAGAAGTATTACGGAACAAACACTTCTTCATGGTTCTTGATGAGTCCACAGCTGAGTGCTCTTGCTTCCGCTCGATGGACGTACTCCTCCTTGTCATAGGAGGCTGCCGTGTCAAAGTGGCGGTAGCTGGCTGCTGGTGACATAGGATTTGTCGCTGTTCCAAAGCCTATTGATGGAATCTTATGGCCTGAGTTCAACAATACTTTAGAGAATTGCAATATCGCCATACTGAGTGGATGACTATTACAGAGATTATACAGTGTGTTGACCTTTTTGTGCTAGCAAAGCAATTAATCATGTCATGTTATTACTTTATAGATTGATGAAAGGACCACGTTGAGAACCACATGCAGCAAAAGACAAGTTTTCATTGGTATTTGGCGTGCAGGAGTAAGATAAGATTCCATCTTCATCATTTTGCCATTGGGTTCAAATCAAATAAAAGGAATTTATGTAGCACAACAAGAGCAATAAACTGGTTGACAGAGTAGACTTCATATTTCTCCGTCCCAAAGTTCTTCCACGGATTTGTACTGCCCCTTTGGAAAAACATAGCGTTCGCCTCTAGAGCCTTTAGCCTGAGGGATGTGTTGTATCTGACTAACTTCTTCATATGCAAGCTTCCAATCAAATACTTGAATGTTTTCTTTCATCCTCTCTTTGTTAAAACTCTTCACTATGGGAATTGCTCCTTGCTCATGTATCCATCTCAAAGCTACCTGCATTTGTTAAAGGCATGTTAGATACGGATGATAGAATAATACCTGACAATATGACTATGAAGGGCCTTTTTGGAATAGGTTCTGCATCTGCTTAGAGTTTTCTAATAAAGTAACATTGGATCAACTTTCCTTAAAAGCTCTTTTAATTAGACAACATACTTTCGGAAAATTATTCAAATACGCTAAAAAAGAGTTTCTTAATTTCAAAGTCACTTTTGACATTTCAAAAGTAATACCAAACGAACCCCAAATATGAGTCTGGGCATATAATAAAAGCTTCACTGATTTTATTACCTGTGCTACACTCTTGTCCTTAGCTGCCGCAATCTCTTTAAGAACAGGGCTCTGCATCACTTGATGGCTGCCCCAAGCAGCACCATTTGCTCCCAATGGAGACCATGCACAAACAAGAATGTTTTTCTCTTTACAAAACTGAAGCAATTTTTGTTGCTGCCATGCTACATTCATTTCAACCTGGAATATACTATCGTTACTACAAATCAAATTACTTCCTATTGTAATCATGAAGGTCGAGACTGAAAGTACTGTAAACTTGGAGGCAAAGCTACCTGATTAACAGCAGGAGGGATAGTGGCATTTTCTAAGAGTTTCGAGAGTTTTAAACAACTGTAGTTGCTGACGCCTATGGACTTGGCTAAACCTAGTTGGCAGCATTCTTCCATAGCCTTCCAAATTTCCTTTATGTCAAAATGAAGCATGTCATCTTCACTGAGCTTGAATCGGTCGGCACTCTTCTTAATCCTTATCGGCCAGTGTACGAGGTAAAGATCCACATATTCTAGCCCCAGTTTCCTAAAGTCAATTAAAACTTCATATACAGTAGTCCCAAAAAAATAAATAAATAAATATAATAATAATAATAATAATAATAATAATAATAAATAAAGGAGGAGACGTAGCTATGGCCCTTTGTCACCTTGGTTCTAGATTTAGTAGTTTATCAATATTTTTAGAATCAAAATTTAAAACGATATTTAATTTTGAATAATAATAATGATAATAATAATAATAATAATAATAATAATAATAATAATAATAATAATAATAATAATAAATAAAGGAGGAGACGTAGCTATGGCCCTTTGTCACCTTGGTTCTAGATTTAGTAGTTTATCAATATTTTTAGAATCAAAATTTCCCTTGAATCCAACATTATCAGTTTGTTACATGATGAAACACTGCAGCTAGTTAAGGAATAAGGCTGATGCCCTGCATGTATTCCTTCTGGTTATGTGAATTGGCTTCAACATAAAAATGCGATTACAAGCCGGACTATTAGGATTCATCATAAAATTTCACGTTTCTTCAACCTTTATTTTGGATGTTGAGACCAATACTTTCATTTGATTACAAGACCCTTGTTCAGATAAATAAATAATCTTTGTTTAAAGAAATAAAGGAGATAGAAAAATATACTCTCAAAGACAAAAAAAAAAAATTTACTATATGAAAATTATGAAAAAAACATTTAGACTGTCAAATACAGAAAAAATCACTATGTGAAAACGAAGACATATGTATAGGCTTTTCCTTCACAAATGTTTTATTAGTGTTGCATTAGCAGCACCTGATTGGATCTTTATTTTTTTAAACTTCCAATGAAATGATGCCAAGTGTAATCTAGGAAGGAATTCTGTGAATAAATTACGTACATTAGCATGATTCATACGAAAATTGTGACTAAAATTTTAATTTCTCACTCAACCAAACTTGTGTATTGTACGAAAAGTAATACTAATACCCTAAACTTAACCAGATCCATAATATTCTACTATTTGTCCAAACTAGCCCCTGTTTGGGCTCCGAGCGTTAAATGTGTTTTTTGGGAAAAATATATTTTGGAACAATAATTTTTTCGAATAATGTGTGGTTAAAAAGAACAAGTACGAAACGCATTTTGAATACAATTTTTTTTGGTCAAAAGTAAACACGTGAATTTATAATTTTCGGATTCCAAAGTACCAGATCTGGCCCACTATGGGAGCACCAATTGGGCCAAACCAGGCCCAAAACCCAACAATAACTAAACCACAATCTAACCTAGATTTCTTCAGTCAATTCGGCTGCAACTAGGGGTGTAAACGGTCCGGTTTTACCGATTTTTGACAAATTTTCAAACCAAACCGTTTAAACCGGTTTGAGAAAAACCCAAACCTAAACCAAACCATTTTGAACGGTTTGAAAAAAACTCAAACCTAAACCTAACGGTTTGGT
>CAIGRF010226501.1:0-27645 GCA_903798235.1 Fraxinus ornus | reverse complement strand
AAAAAAAAAGCCCCCAAATCTAAAAGGGGAAACCCCGTTCTCCCACATTAACACATAGAGAAACCTCCGTTCTCGATTTCAAGTTTGGCTTCAAGTGATGAGTGGTAGTAAGCATCAAAGAATAAATGCATCCCATCAAAAAAGAAAACCAAATTTACAGTGCTAAGGACAAATGAGCTTTGACAATGCTTAACCATGAGGAGAAGTCCAAGTATGAGCAAAAGATTATGGCTGATTTGCAGCACCATATTGGCAGCATACTGGTGTTTCTCACAATCCTTCTGCTAGGAAGGCTGGTGAGGGTGATGATGCTTGATTCTAGGTTATAATCATAGTTGTCTCTATTTTGTTTGTCCATGTCTTTTGTTCTTATTTGGATTATTTAATGCTATAATATGTTGGTGTTGAAAATCTAGAAGAACAAATCTTATGCAAAAATTACTTTCAAGTCTTTTGGCACTTGAAAAAACAAAAGAAGAGAAGGAAAAGTGCGGATGGGGCAATGTAGAGGAAAGATCAATTCTACGTTTCCGATTGTAAGCAGTTTATCTTGTGGCTTATACCTCAAGCCATAATTGTATGACACAACCTTATATTGACTTCAGGCAAATGTTTCAGCATTGCAAAAGGGATACACAAGAGTTCGGCAATGCAAGATATGGATTTAATAATGTCTTCATAAACTTTCACACGAAATCTACATTTACTAAGATACTATCCAAAGAGACATGGATTACTAATCCTTATAGCGTTTGAAAGCAGAATTATGAAAAAAAATGAATTGCTAAACACTTTACAAATCACTGGCTTCCCTGCAAGAAGCCAACTATTCCAGGTGCAAAAGCCACAATGCATTTTGAAGATTTCACTATGTAGGGAATGATTGATCAAAACACATTCAACTAATCGGCGACTATACGACTATGGTTATTTGTAAAATAATGTATTTTCTGCAGTGTTGTCATTTTCTTCATTCCTTAGCAATCATCTGGATAGTGGATCCATTTCAAATCTTGTTTTCCTTCAATCTATAGCAAAATAGTAGTTTAACTGTGTTATTTTCTTGCATTTGTGTGATATTGTGATATAAAGGAAAAATTATGTATTTATTCAGAACTTATTTTTAACTTTTGAGAGCGAGTTGTGGTAGTCTACTTAGACCTAAACGTGATAGCTTTTGTTGTTGAGGCTTTATCACAAGAGATTGTCACTTTTTTCAATTTTTTGCACTTTTTTTAGTGGTCCCTTTTTTTGGATTTTTTGTAACATTTTTTTATTGTTAGTTGTCACTTTTTAGAGTGTTTGCCACTTTTTTTTAAAAAAAAAAAAAAAAATTTGTCACTTATTTTATTATTTGATACTTTTTGAATTTCTGTCACTTTTTCGAGTGATAAACATTATTTTTTTAGTGAAAGTGATATTGAGCCCTGTTTACAATTTTTGAATGTTTGCCAAAAGTGATTAATTCACGTGCATACATTCATAATGACTGATATCTGCATGTAGATGATAGTTTTATGTCATCTTGCAATGTCATAAGTGGTCAACTTCTAATCAGCTTGTCTTTACTAATGTTTTTTACTTTTTTGAGATATTGTCACCTTCCTGAAACATTTATTTGCGAATCTATACTTGCATTCATTGTGTTTCATTTTACCAGTTTGAATGATCGTGACTTGGATGCTATTTTGTTGTCCAATTACCTACTGAAAGTTGTTCTTTCCATTTCTATATTCTTTTTTCCCCTTAAAGACCATGTACTTGATACTTTCGATTGGGTAAACAGGTTTGCAAATGCTGGTGATACTGTTGCATAAATGGCAGGAAATAGCCAGACAGTTGTTGGTGATACTGTTGTTGCATTCGTGCCTTTTAGTAAATAGAATTGATAATGATGAACTCTCCATTGGACAGGTTGCTAGAGACAGCTCGTGAAATTCTCTTGCGCTTATTCATTTTCTTTTGACCACCAATTATAAGTGATACTTAGAAGCATCGCAAGGAAGACGCAATCCGTTACTTTAGTTTTGAGTTTCTTATTCTGGCTGCAGTTAGATGTTAGTATTCTAGTTGCTAGGAAGGAAGAATGTAATCATTAGTCATTTGATACTACTTAATGTCACATAATCTCTAGATCTTGAGCATCATTCTTCGAGTTAACTGTTATGTAATGATTTGTTTTTGAATGAAATAAATCATTCTTATTGTCAATACTCATCATACATTTGTCCTGAATGACAATGATTCATGTTCATTATTCTTCACAGTAACACTTGTTCGTCTATTTCAGGACGAACAACCATTTTTTTTTTTTTTTAACAAAAAGTGATACAGTGTCACTTTTTTAACAAAGCTTAGGAAACTCTTGATGTAATCATTTAACGGAAACTTTTAAGGTAATCATTTAATGGAATATCAACAAGATCAAGCACTTCTACTGGTTCCTTCTTATTGTCCACCTAAGATGTCACAAGCCCGTATATTATCCATACCACCAAAGAATCCGAGTAATACCACTTCCACCATATTGGGATTTCCTAAATATCAAGCATTCAAGAATAATACGACTTTTTTGGTGAAGAAACTTGCCAAAAGCATTTCACATCTTCAAGGCACGGTTTAAGAACAAGAAAAAAAATAAGAAACAAGAATTTGTATACTATGTTACTTGATTATACGTGTTTATTATCAAATTATCACTTTCACTTTTTTTAAACATGTCAAAACAAAAGTGACACTGTCACTTTTTGTCTCCTATTTTTCATTTCCCCGCATGCTACGAACATGAAAATATCATGTTATTATTAAGAAATTGCTCGAGTTCTAGCAAAAGTATCTCTCCAAGGTTGGATCAATTGGTTGAATAGTTTGAAAGAGTACTTTTTAAAAAGTGACATTATTCACATTTTTAACAAAAAGTGACGCAATGTCACTTTTTTTGCATTATCATTTTCTCAAACACGTTGCACGCTTCAATTAAATCGATTCGAAGTTAAATTTTTCAAATGTATTGACCTAATCCTTTTGCTCTTAAGATCAACAATATTAGTTTCAAATATTTTTCAGTCACATTAACAAATGCATCAAATAAGAAACATCATAAATGCTAATTATTTATAGTATAAGGCTCAAACTAAACCTAATCACAAAATTCACATAAAAGTGACGTAGACAAATGCATTAAGATGATTAGATTTTTAAGTCGGAGCTTGTTCAACTTGAAATTGCTAATTTTGACAATTACTTTCAAAATTTATGCAAAACGAGCATTAATTGATCTTAATATTGAAGAAAAGGAATTAAAATTTATTATAATACCTGAAATCAGATAAGAAAATTTCAAACTTTTGTCAAAATTGAAGTAGAACTTACTTAGATTGAATTAATGAAAGATGTAAAGAAGATAGAGAGCTGGTAGATTAGGCTACCATAATTCACTTAAAAATCGTAATTAATACGGTTTTAAACATTTTAAGTATTTATGTTTTAAGCCCTCTCTTAGAATGATTTTTCAAAACCGTCATACTTTTTAGTATATTTATGTAATTGCCCCTTGTTTTTAAGTTTTGACAAAAAAAGGACCATTGTTAAAATCGATAAACTCGATTGCGTGTTGGCATGTTTGCGGTTAGATTGGCTTCTCAGATGATTTTTCTCCAATTTCTAAAAATAAGGTTTTCAATCGAACCGGCTTTGACATCGATTCACGATTTCCCCGATCGTACCAATCGATCTTGTTCGTTTTTTATAACATTGATCAAAACAAAACGTTATATATAGGGTTGGGTCTAACTATCCCATATTTAAATGTTTACTTGGGACAAAAGCAAGCAAATGAAGATGGGAGGTTATATACTTGTTTGGAAAATTTAAAAAGCTTATTTTGTTAAGGTGTGTGGGATCCATGAAATAAGTGATGAAAAAGTATGTAGTAATTACGGGCCCTATATAATTTTTTATTAAAATTAATTATTGACTTTGATATCAACTTTTTAAAAGGAAATTACATGCAATCCTGTATTTTACCTTCACATTTCAAAAATCACGATTCAAATAAATTCTTTCAAATATTTATACAAAATCACCCCACCCCAAACCATACAAAAAAGAGACCTACCCACCACCCCCAGACCCAGACAGCCTAAACCTTACATCTCTCTAATCACTCTCTTTATCGTCTACCACCAACTCCGGTCTCCATAAGCACCTCAAAGTCAAGGACAATCGTACCCTCGCCAACTACAACATCTAGAAGGAGAAATTTTAATGGAAGTCGACAGCACACATGCTCTCAAACCCTTCGATCTCAGCTCGCAACTGTCTTGTACTTCTATGAACCATTCGGAGTTTCAGAGCCACGAGGTGTTGGAGAAGGTTCAAATGACAGTAAATGTTCAGAAACCGAATGAGTTTCTTTCGGCTAGTGCTCCAGCAGGTGTTCCGACGAGATGCCCCTTGCATGCAGCCATGAGAGTCTAGAAGGTTATCGGGGATATTGTGGTGGATTGGATTTTGGTGTATTGTATGTGCAAGTGGTTTGTTTGGGGATTTTGTTTGTGGGGGTGGTGGAGGTGGAGGAGATGATGGATTTGATGAGATGGTGGCGGTTGGTGCAGACGATGGTGGTGGCGTTGCATCAGTGGTGTGGTGTGATGGAGGCGGTTGTTGTTGATGGGCGGTAGTGGGATGGCGGTTGTGGTGGTGGTTCGTTGGAGGTGGTACCGACGGTGGTGAAGTGAGGTAGGAGAGATGAATGAAAATTTGTGACTAATTAATTGTATAATTGCGATCAATTAATTTGTTAATTTGTGAGTAAAGGAGTTTTGATCAATTAATTTGTTAATTTGTGATTGAGAAATATGCTCTAATCAACTAAATTGATAATTGAGGATTTTGATAACTTGTCATCAAGAAATAAGTCATCATCAATTAATTTGATAATTTGTAATCGATAAATAAGCTATGATCTATAAAAAAATATGATTTGTGACTCACATTTTGTGTATTTATGATTGTGATATGTAACTAATACGTAACTGTGATCATAAATTATAAGTTATTGTGACATTAACCGTGACCATAACGGATTTTTTGATAGAATTTTACAATTTTGACAAGTTTGAAAGTATCTTTAAAGATTGGTGGGGATGTATTTTCCCATTTTTTGAAATTTTCCAAACTAGCACTAGAGCCCAAAACTTGAAGTTTCGGTAATGGACCAGAGATTGGGCCAATCTGTGTATTTGTTTTGCTTTTTCTTGGGAAATGCTGTTCTCGTTATCGCACAAGTAGCCTCAAGGTTAATTTTTGTTTATTTTTAGAAAGAAATGTCCACGAATAAAATTATCTGAAATTTGTTTTTGAGAAAATTACATAAATCCAGGTCTTTTAAGACTACAATTCAAAAATCAAGGATAAAGTTTCCCAATTCAAAAATCAGGTATCAAAAATATTATAATACAAACTTCATCACAAACCCTAATTAATTTCACATACCTTCTCTCTCTATCCCTCTTCCCATCTCGTTTCTCTCTCTCTATCCCTCATTTCCTCTCCTCTCACGAAAACACAACCACCATCGCCGTCGCTGTGAAGATGCTACCACCGCTGTGAAGGCGTCACCATCACTACTGTGGTGCTATGTTTCTCTGTTTCCCAGATCGTCGCTAAGGGTCTCTGATCTAAGCAGCGACGCTTAGTTCGCGCGGCGCTCTAGGCGCCCTTAATCTTAGCCACGACACTCAGTTTGTCGCTACAGTGGCAATTTTATATTATTTTGTGATGGTTTGTGGAGGCTTTATAGTAGCTTTTGAGGTGATTTTGTGGTGCTGTTGTTGGTGTTTTATGGTGGTTTTGATTTGCTGTGGTGTGGTGGTGATTTTGTATGGTCCGATGATGGTGGTGGTCATGGCCAATGTCGCGACGGGTGCTATGGGTATGTGTGCAGTGGCGGAGTGGAGTTGTGGTGGTGGCGGCATCGTGACGAGTGGGGGTGTGGTGGCAGTGACGAGTTTGGGGGTTTTTTGTTGGGTGTTGGTTGTGGTGTGACGTGATTTTTTTTGTTGGGTGGCGACGGCGTGGTGTAGTGGTGGCCGTGGTGGTGATGGCGGCGACGGGGTGAGGGTGGTTAAAAGTGACTGAAGTGGTAGTTCTAGTGGTACATGACCAAGTATTTGGTTATTTGTGACCAATTATTTAACTGTGACTTAAAATTTTGACAATATGTGACTGAAAAATAATTTGTGGCCAACAAATTTGAAAATATGTAACCAATGAAATTGACCGTGACCTATAATTTTTTGAATTTGTGACCTCGAAATCATCAATAACTAATTAATTTGATAATATGTGACCAATAAATAAATTGTGACCTATAATTATGTATATGTGACCATTAATTGTATAATTGTGACCTAATTAATAAATATTTTTAATTAATTACCTAATAACTAAGTTTGAATTGTTAAACTATCTACCTGACTTTTGAATTGGTGTAAACCATACACCTGAATTATGAATTTTTCCCATTGTTTTTAAAAAAATCATTAATTTGTACCCCATCTCCCTACGCAATTGTTGCCAACAATCTTTGGAAAAGTGGATGTTGGGGCTAAAAGACTTCCTTTGAGTCTGAAATTAATACAGAATTTCAGATAGCACAAAATGCACTAGCAGAATTGATATGGAGAAGAAAGAAACATGAAGAATGTCTTCCTCGACCTTCTTTTACTCACAAAGCTTTACATGATTTACAAGAAAAATCATCAGAAAGAATTTCTACAGATTTACAAGAGTTCACTACTCTATCTCATCTCACTTTCTCTCTGGAATTACCCCTTTTTACACTCCTAATGCAGCCCTTTTATAGACACAAATAGGAATCATTCCAGTTATTAACTAACTAACTAATCAAGGCTCCATATTGTTGAAGATTCCTCCGGAAAATAGTTGATCAAACCAGCAACAAAACAGCTCATCTTGCAACCGATTTTATCCAGTGGCTGAGGTATCAAAAAACTGAATTTTAAGGACTTAAATTCTTACAATCTCCACCTTGATTCCTTGAAGTTCTAACCTCAATTTCATTACCTTGCAAGATATAGATGCCTTGTTGTAGGACTCCCTTCATGATCACCATAGAATTTTCCATTACATTTAACACTCCACCTTGAAATTTGTACACACAACCGAATTTGTCAAGTGCTCCAAGTGAGATCATATTTTTTTTAGTCCTGATACATGCCTCACTCCACCTAGAACTTTTGAAGATCCATCCCACATTTTTATCTTGATAGAGTCAACACCAATCACTTCACATGTGTTGTCATTTACCAATAACACTTTGCTATCATCAACCGGTTTGTAATCAACGAAAAGTACCTTTCTTGGTGTCATATGAAATGGACAACCTGAGTCCATTACCCAAATCTTGCTATGGCTTGCTCTTGTTGTAGTAAGGACTTCAACATCTTCACAATCTCCAAATGCATTTGCACAGTCTCCATCTTGCTTGTTGTTCTCTTTCTTCAGCCACCTCTTGTTTCTTTGTGGACAATACTTCCTAAAGTGTCATTTTTTATAACAAATCCAGCACACCTTCTTTTATTTCCTTCCTTCCTTACACACTCAACACTTCTCCAGTCATCTTACCATTCAGTTCCAGGTCCAATTCCTTTGAATAGGCTGCTGCAGCAACTTCCTTTAGGGTCAAGGACTCTTTGCTATACTTGATGGTGTCTCTTAGATGATCATATGCTGGTGGCAATGAGTTTAATAAGAAAATGGCTTGATCTTCTTCCTCAATCTCGATTTCCAAATTTGAAACCAGCTTTATAAACTCATCAATGTTGTCATCAATTGACTTTGATTCATCCATCTTGAAGCTGTAGAACTTATGCTTCAAATAGATTCGGTTTGGCAAAGCTTTTGTCAAGTAAAGCTCCTCTAGTTTACTCTACATTTCAAAGATTGTCTTCTCCTTAATAACCTTCATTAAAACTGTATCAGAGAGGCTAAGGATGATGGTATTTCTTGTCTTCTTAAAGGTGTCAGCCTTAGTTGAAGGCTTGAAGCATCAGTTTCAGATTGCTCTTTCAAAGCTTCTTCCAACCCAAGATTGTCAAGGTGTGCCATCATCTTCTCCCTCCATATGTTGAAATCATTTTTGCCATCAAATTTTTCTACTTCAAACTTGGATGTTGACGTGGTGTGGTTAAGATTCTGGCCAGGAATCTTTCTTCACAAATGATGTGTGCAGCCAGTTAAGAAGAAGAAGGAAAAACAAAAATTTCAGACTTTATTTTTAGCCCTATTTCAAGTTGTCAAAGTCCAACTCTGATACTAATTGTTGGGGCTAAAAGACTTCCTTTGAGTAAGAAATTAATACAGAATTTCAGGAAGCACAAAATGCACCAGCAGAATTGATATGGAGAAGAAATAAACCGGCAAAAGAAAGAAACCAACAGAATTTCGGAACAGAAAGAATGTCTTCATCAACCTTCTTTTATTCACAAGGTTTTACATGATTTACAATCAGAAATCATCAGAAAGAATTTCTACAGATTTACAAGAGTTCACTACTCTATCTCATCTCACTTTCTCTCTAGAATTACCCTTTTTTACACTCCTAATGCAGCCTTTTTATAGACACAAACATGAATCATTTCAGTTATCAACTAACTAACTAACTAATCAAAGCTTCATATTGTTGAAAATTCCACCAGAAAATAGTTGATCAAACCAGCAACAAAACAGCTCCTCTTGCAACCGATTTTATCCAGTGGCTGAGGTATAAAAAACTGAATTTTAAGGAGTCAGATTCTTACATTGGATCAGATAGGTTGTTTTAACTGGAAAAGTTGAGAAATCAGTTCAATACCGTTTCACTAATAGAAAAAATCGAAAAAAATAAAAGCCATTTAACTTAAATCTTGTCGCTAATTCACTTCGATTTTCATTTTTTTTTTTCCTCCGGTCTTCGATCAAATAAAATGACAAACAAACATATCATAACGTTATGTATCGGAAACTTCAATAAAGAAAAATCTAATCCCCAGCTGAATCTTATTGGTTGAAACCAACACTAACTTGTTTAAAGAACAAAGTTTTATTGGTTAAAGTAGTGGAAGAAATAGAGGGGCAAAAGCCAAACATTTTTAAGTGGACAACACTTTAATCAAGAATAACATTACTATTTGTATATAGTTTATTATAATTAATAAGGTATGTGTGTGGTTGATGAGTAAAGATGGCCCATTATAAATTATCGTCATCAACAACTAAGTAATCAAGAACATTCTATTAGTAATATCAAATATAATCAACGAGATCATAGGACAAAATAAAAATGAAAATGGAAGGGTTTATTTTTATTTTTTTCAATGCAAGTCTATTTGTTAAATCAAATACACGATAAAATTATTCACTAATCAGGGCAAGTTCTATAAAGAATAATCAAAAGCCGTGATGGGAAGATGTGTTTGTCCTGAGAGGTCTTTAACAACTCTTTTTGAAATGTCCAGAAATCATATAAATAGTGATAAAAATAACAAATTAAACAGATCGAGAATTGAAAAATGCATAAAGTAAAGAGCAGAACAAGGGAGACCTTTAAGATCGAAGGCTCAGAAGTTCGATGATCACTTCCGACACACAAACTTATACTTTCAACAACCAAACAAACCTAAAGTTACTTCTCTAAGAAAAGGAAACAATCAAATAAATAGACTTTTTTGTATTATACAAATATCAGAGAACACCAAGTTCTTGATCTTCTTACAACAAGTTCAGAACCCTTCATCCAAAGGCCACCACAAGTCCACCAGTCACCATCTTAATAAAAGCCTCCACTAATAAAATCGCAGTTCACAACACACGCCTTCTTCAATTTTGGTAGCACACACGTGCACGTCTTAACATTTCTATATCCTTGTCTCTTGTCGGTTAGAATTGAAGTATATTTTTATGACGTTGATATGATTTAATGATTAGAATTTTGCTATTGGTACCTGGAGTGTTTACACTCCGGGTTACCCGCCCCTCACATAAGTGAGGGGCCCACCGTGGACCCCGCGTAAAATATAATAATTCTGCCCCCCCTTTTATGAGGGGGCAGTGGGGTCGGGTACCCGGGCGTTTATCCGCCCCTCACATAAGTGAGGGGCCCACCGTGGACCCCGCGTAAAATATAATAATTCTGCCCTCCCTATTATGAGGGGGCAGTGGGGTCGGGTACCCGGGCGTCTAAAACTAGAAAACTCATAGTTCTCTATAGAATTATCTAAATGCTAACATGAGCGATGTGGAAAATATCCGCGGAAGAACCTGTGCCAAAAATGAGAGTATTGTGGGAATGTTTATACTTTATATTCACATGCTCGACTTTGTTTCATTTTGAATATATGTAAAAAATGAGAATTGTGTAGCAGAAAAAGTACTTTGCTTTTCAACTCAATGCAAGTAGTACTTTGCTTTATGGTCACTAACTTCAACTTATTCCAATTTAATCACAATTTGTATTTTTTAGTTTCAATTTCATCACCCAACTTATATCATTATTTCACTGACTATTACAACTATAAACGTTATCAAAACTAACAAAATTCACAATGAAACTAGCAATTTGTCTCACGAAACATATGCAATACTTTTATATACAACTTAATCTCTATTTGGGCCACTTTTTTAAGATTCGTTTTTTTTTTTCACAAACTCATTTTCAACTATACATTTCATAAGACTCACAACTTTTAAACTTTTCAACCACACATTTTATCGATTTTATCAAAATTTACTTAAAAAATTGATGAAATCTGCGTTATCGAATAATAAATTGCAAGAATTATGAACTCTATTAGTTTTATTGACAATTATAGATGAAATGGTAGAATCGATATAAATATATAAATTAGATCATCCAATCAAAACAAATTAAATTTTAAAAATCAATATAAACAAATATGTGACTCGAGTGTTTTCTTGTGAATAATTTCATTCAAAATTTACTATGTCACGATCCGAACTTTTCTGTCCAAATCGTTAATTTATTACGCACAGCTCGTTTTGGGAAGACGTACGTGTGCCCTTTTATCACATTGTGTATGTGAAGTGTGTGTATGTAGAGATAAAGAAAAAATGGTAATTAGTACATAACGTTCCCACATTTCACTGTTATTGTGGAAAACTTTATTGCCTTTCATTTTTCTGACATCTTCACCTTTCATTGATCAAAAATGTCATTGTCATCAACTTTCTCAATTAAAGATGTGAAATGACAAATATACTACTCTCTTTAAATAAAATAAAAGGAAAAAGAAAAAATTAATTGCAATCATAGTTCCATTTTTTTTTAAAAAAGCAAATGAGTCTCAAATAAATTATTAAAAGAATAATTAGCAAATAATGTCCTTATCTTTCACTATTATTGCAAAAAGTCCCAAACTTTTATTTTTTTGGTATTGTCACCCTTCATTACACATTTAATTGCGCAAACCATCATTTCTATCAATTTTCATCCAATTTCTCAATAAAAAGTTGTGAAACAACGAATATACCATCTTATTTAAATAAAAAGTTAAAGAATAATTGCAAACATAGTTCCAATTTTTTTAAAAAATTGCAAACAAGTCCCCAATAAATTATTAAAAAATTAAATTTTTTTAAAAAATGTAAAAATGAGCCCCAATTAGATTTATTTGAAAATTAAAAAAAATTAAAAAGTGCAAAAGAGTCCAAATAAATTATTAAAGAATTAGAAATTTAGAAATATATTTTTTATTTAAATATGATGGTGTATTCATTATTTCACAGTTCTCTATTGAAAAATTGGATGAAAATGGACGGAAATGATGTGTTGCACAATCAAATGTGTAATTAAGAGTGAAAATATCAAAAAAATAAAAATAAAAGGTAGGAACATTTTTCGTAATAACGGTGAAAGATATAAACATTATGTACTAATTACCTTTTTAATAATTTATATGTGACTTATTTGCGCTTTTTAAAAAAAATTGGCATTGTGATTGCAATTCTTTTTTTTCTTTTTTTTTTTTTATTTGAAGATAGGAATATATTCATCATTTCATAATTTTAAATTGAGAGAATAGATAAAAATGACATTTTCAATAATAATGAAAGGTCGCGATGATACATGCTAATTATCCTAAACAAAAATATCAGGTTTGACCGGTTGACTGTAGTGCTGGTGGAGCTATACGCACCAAACAACCCATCATGCATCATTAGATTCGTGTTCACCTTCTTTACCTTTTCCCCACCACCAACGCCAATACATACGCTCCACTTGTATCTATCTTAATCTTCCCCCTTTTCCCTCATTATTAAAATCCAAAACCCCACATTCTTTTCCACTTCAAACAAATTCTTAATTTTTCCTCCTCTTCCATTGGGTTTCTGTTTTATCTAATAGAATTGAAAACAGCACCTTATTTTCGACTTTTATATCTGTTATGTTGAAGATCAGTGATTTTGATAAAAAGATTAGATTTTTTCCCTTAAAATTTTGATTTTGGGATCTGTATTTTGAAGGGAAAGGAATTAGAATTAATATGGGCAATATTGGGAGTAGTGGGGTGCAAGGGCGGAGGAGGAGTTCGAGCAGGCGGAGCCACCCACCTCCGCCGCCTCCTCCTCCTCCACAGGCTCCGCAACCAGAGATCACAGCAAACAGGTATGTTTTCGCGGCAGCGACTCCGTACCCTACATCCCAATACCCAAACTCCAACGTTCCTGGTTATTACCAACAGTACCCGGGGTACTACCCGCCTCCACCGCCCTCGATGCCGGTGCCTCTTCCCGCTCCTTATGACCATCACCACGCGGCTGCCCACGCCAATTGGGTTAACGAGCGGTACCCGTATGGGCCGCCCATGATGCAGCCTCCGGCGCCATACGTGGAGCACCAGAAGGCGGTTACTATTCGAAATGATGTTAATTTGAAGAAGGAAACTTTAAGGATCGAGCCTGACGAGGAGAACAATGGGAAGTTCCTCGTTGCTTTCACTTTTGACGCCACAGTGGCTGGAAGGTATGATAAGATTTGTATGTATATTCTTCGATTTCTTCTTCACCAAATTTTAGTTTTTGTGGGCTTTTTGGTTATCTGATGATTAAATAGTAGCCAAGAATTAAGATTCGATTTTAGAATTGGATAACCACGAGCTGCTGAATGAATTTGAGAGTAGTATATGGATATAAAATTCTATGAAAATACTTAAGACACTAGAATTCTCGACTTCTTGTCATGTTTTCCTGGCAACTTTGATTATATTTGAAAATGACTTCATGAAATCGCTTCAGCTTTGTATTTTATTGGCTCCCTCAGGATTTATGTTAAGAACCTATTTTATATTGTGATGGAGTTCTAGTTCTAACTTTGAGTGATTTGTTTGTGTTTGGTAATGACTTCTATTGTGATCTGATAGACTGGGAATGTTTGTGTTGTTATGACAAATAAAATGAAGTTTGTTGCTTTTGTGCTACTCACTCAATACGACGAATTTCCATACGAGAATATATTTTCCAAAAACTGAAAATAACTCAAATGTTAACTGAGCCTTATTTAATCCTGTTGATGCAAAAGGATGAATTTGGGTTTACGAGTGCCTATTTGATGAGATTCTTAATATCCATTCTCCATGATGGATAAATAAATTAAGTAGACCCTGTCGTTCTCTGATATCTTGGTTTTGCTTGATTTTGCTCTCTGCGGTAATTTTAGTGTCAAGAACATGTTGGGTTTAACATGCACTAGTTCATTTGCATAATTGGAGATAATTGGTTTTGCACTCATTCCGGACCTTTTAATGTGTGAATTGGCTACATCACACTGCTTCTTTGTGAGCTGAGGCTGACACGGACTGTGATTTGGAGCCATGATGTTTTTAATTTGTCTTTGGTAAGTTCACGTTTAATTCACTTAACTAAGAAGCATAGTCTGAAGCAATAGGTTCTTCTACGCAATCAATTGGAATGACAATGAAGATAATATTGATGCAGGCAGTTCTTTTCTTGTGAGTGTGTCATGGCTCGCATTAACTTAGATTCTTATAAAATTTACCATGTCATTCGGAAAACTTAAGCCTGATATTAATTAACCTCCAAAAAATTGAGTTCTGATATATTGTATTATTCTACTCTCTGTGGTTTTTCTTTCTTGTTTTTGGATTCTTTTACAAAAGACAAAGATCATTTCTTAAATATCAATTTTCTTGTAACATGCAGCATGACCATAGTTTTCTTTGCCAAGGAGGGTGAAGAGTGTTGCCTGACTCCAACGAAAGAAAGCTTACTTCCACCTATTGTGATACCTTTTCAACAAGGTTTGGCCCAAAAATTTAAACAACCCCCTGGAACAGGGATAGACCTTTCAATGTTTGAGGATGCAGAATTGTCGAAAGTTGGTGACATGGATGTGTACCCTCTAGCGGTTAAGACAGAGGCTTCCATAGACAACGAAAATGGAAACTCAGACAGTGGATCCAAGAATTCCCAAATAACCCAGGCTGTGTTCGAGAAGGAGAAAGGTGAATATCAGGTTAGGGTGGTGAAACAAATATTATGGGTTAATGGCATGAGGTATGAACTTCAAGAGATTTATGGGATTGGAAATTCAGTTGAGAGTGATTTTGATGGGAATGATCCTGGAAAAGAATGTGTCATTTGCCNCTCATACACATACCGTGGCATAGATGCATGCTTGCACTCCAAATTGTTAGTTTTTGGCTGTTTTTCTTATGCTGTTATGATTATTTGAGAGTAGGTTGGTCATTGGTAGCTTGTGAAGTACATGTATAATTCTGGTCACTTCTTGATGCAGTGTATGTGCAGCGAGTGTGCAAAAGTATTGAGGTTCCAAACAAATAGGTGTCCAATTTGCAGACAGCCGGTGGAGCGGCTTTTGGAGATCAAGGTCAACAATGGGACTGATGAATGAAGAGAATTAGCTGCTGCTGCCTCTGTGCTTTAAAGTTTTTATTTTCTTTCTTTTTTTTTTTTTTTTATTTGTGTTTATCCTTTTCCATCTTGTCCTGCCCTTGGTTCCTAGATTTCAATAATCAGATTGAAAATCTCGATGGTGTGCAATGTGTCAAAAGTATACCATTGATCTAGTTCACGAAACTGGATTTGCTGTAAATTCAATGAGAGATGATTTTGCAAAGTGCTTAGCGGCATTTCCTCTTGCTCACAATTGTTCACTACAAGATGTATAGATCGTTTGGCTTGCTATTAACCACTTGTTTGAGTTTCGTTATTATTCATATAATTTCTTGTACAATTAATGAATAGACATCAGTTAATGAATAGACATGACATTTTAGCTACTTTGCCCCGTCATGATCTATAATGGATTACCTTTGGACTCTTGTCCAAAAAGAATTATGAAAAATCTTTCATCATGTAGTTTCCAATGATGTCCTTTCTGAATTTGATAAGGTATAGCCTTTTGTGGGTGGAACTTTTGTTTTTTGTTGGCAATTGAAAAGATGGGAGTAATGCATATATTTACCCCACCTCTTATGCTTTGCTTCTTACTTTAGCAAAGTTAATGTTTGTTTGTGACGCTACTCAGTTTCTTGAAAATTAAAGCAAAAAGGGGTTGAACGACTTTATTGTTACGGTGAAATCCAGGTATGACTCTCAGTTTTTCTTCCTTTAGTAGCCCTACATTAGTACCAATGTCTCTCTCTTCCCAACAAGGGTTCCCTTTAGAATATTCGGCCTGTATTTCCCAATTGCCTTCCAGTAATCGAATAGTAGTGCCCGATTTGTTCTTAGTCCGGTCGCATTGGGTAAAATACTGCTTCGTGCCTGCTGATTCTGCAACCCTTTTATGAAAATTATATAGTAATCGAGATAGACCTTCAACATCTTATACTAGTGAAAGAAAATACATTCATTTGCTAAGAAAATTAATTAGTGTATCAAATAAACTATGACAAAAATAAGAAAATTGTTCCAAAGATACATAATTAAGAAGTAAATGAAAAAAAAAAAAAAAAGAAAAAAAAATCATGTGATATATGAATAGGAATATGATGGTGGATGAGGACATGTGGACAACAAACACATTGATAGATAATCTCAACTCCCATAGTGTCTAAATGTTCAATGCATAATTAAGGAAGAATTATTCACAAAGAATAAGGAAAATTTTGAATGGAAATTTCATAGTTTTTCTTGTTATTTTAAATGGAAATTTTTTGTATGAGCTTGAATGTACATATTCAACATAAGTAGTTCTTGAATTTTACAGGCGCATGTGATATTAATAAAATATTGACGCAAGAACATAATTTAAGTTTCGCAAATAAATGAGTTAAATGCAATTTCACAAGCAATTAATTTTATTAGAGTATTATCAATAATAAAGTATAAATCTAAATACACAAGACATTTGCAATTCAACCATAACAAGATATTGTTATGTTATATGAACAGAGTCAATGACAGAGTTTTTTTACAAATGGGACACATATCGTTATTCCATTAGACCACTTGAAAAAATACAAAAACAAAAAAGAACCATAGGCAGAACCTGTCAATTCCCCCGACTATAGACTATATTTTTAGATTATTGCATATCTGGTCCTCATAAAACGTCATTACCTCCTCGTAAGGACCAAAGATTTATCCAAAGACCATGAAGATTTATTTACCTGAACAATAATAAAGAAATCGGAGATATAATATATAGAATATATATTATCTCATGGTTATTGTTTATTGTTTTGAAAGAATAAAATTAGTTTATTGTGATTTTATTTTGCTTAACGTTCCCCCTTTGAATTCTATGATAATGGAAAACAAACAATTTACGATCAAAGATTCAAAAAAATAGCATACTGAATCCTGGTTTTTGAGGCTGCGGTATCTTCAAATGAAAATGCATTCTGTATGTTAGCCTTACAACTTCACAAGCAAGTAGTCGATCGATATGAAATAATTGCTAATCAGCTATTCTCAAGCAAAATCGGCCGTGTTACAGGGACTCCCAGGAAGCAGAAGAAACAAAATGGTTGAGCTTACTTTCTCAATCTCATGGTGCCTCCAATCGCATTTCGACCCTGGCTATACAACCAACTTTGTCTGTTAGTTTCATCGCATATGAGTCGATGTCAATGGCAATAACAGCATCGATCAATGCAATTACTCACAAAATAGTGCTTTTGCTGTCATTTGTATTGTGGTGGTTCCGTTTGTCATTTGTAACTAGAACCAATAACTTTCCCTGGTATCGATGGTTTTTCCTTCAAGCTTGTACTCAACAGAGACTCAGAATTGCTCGACTGACTTTCTGCAAAACCGGGTCTCATCCAAATCTTTATGTGTCCCTCTCGGGATATTGTAAGAATGGACTCCTGAGTGAATATCAAACCAGTAAGAGGTTCTGTATGAATACGATGAGCAACCAGCGGAGAAAGCTTAGGAATATCTCGCATGCTTGGTGCGGGTCGTAAGGTACCCGGGGGACAAGCACTGTCCCAATGACAAGATTGGCTCCCGGTACTGAAAGTGGGAGATCCCCCAGAAGGACGACGCACTGGCACTACAAGCTCATCCATTTCTAGATCCCATAAAAGCAATCGAGTGTCCTGCATGACATCCACAAGTAGTTAATATATTGTAAAAGGAAAGAAGTTAATAAATATTGAACGTGTGCGACATATTTCACTATTACAACTCACGAAAAGGAAAATAGAAAGCCAGACTAGAAAAATGTGGAATTAAGTCCAACAAGTATAAAAATTGGACACAGGAGGCAAAGGCTCCAAGAGAAGTTACAGTAATCCCAGTAAACATCCATCTTATGTTTGTTTATATTCCATTATCATATGAGAAACGAGGAGATCAACAGGTTGGCAGACTTGAAAATAGGGCATAATAATTGCTTTATGAGCAAGACGAGTGACTTCTCGTTTTGAAGTAAATTAATGATCAAGTACTCGGGAATCCATGATAAAAACCAATGTTTTAAAAAGCGTAAAGTGTTGCGTAGCGTCGATGTCGAGAATCAAGAATTACAAGATTAAGCGTGTCAATGCGAAGAATAAGCGTCATAATGCGTTTCGTATTTTTAATATTATTTTAATTATTTTTAAGACATTAAATATATTTTTATATAAAAAAAAATTAAAAATTTATGGGAAAAAAAAAATCACATTATAGTTGTAGCCAATGTTCTAAAAAGCGTAAAGCGTAGCGTAGCGTCGAGGCCGAGAAGCAAGAATTACAAGATTAAGCGTGTCAATGCGAAGAATAAGCGTCATAATGCATTTTGTATTTTTAATATTATTTTAATTATTTTTAAGACATTATATATATTTTTATGGAAAAAAAAAACAAAAAGGGGGATAAGGCGCGCTTAAGTGCGCTATAGCGACGCTTAATCCCGCTATAGCGCGCAACAAAAAAGGTTGACCGCTTTTTTATGCGAATACCCCGAAGCGGAGCGTTTTCGCCATGCTCCGCGCCATAGCGGCGCTATTTCCCGCTATTTAGAACACCGATAAAAACACAATCGTAAATCATGAAATGATGAAGGGTCATTAGACTCGATTGGAAAAACGATGGCCCTCCCCAAAATACATGATTGCTGATTAGAGCAGGATAAATAGCTGCATATGATTTCAGTTGTAAAACGACCACATTCATAACTGAACGAGTAATAATGTTGAGATACCTGACCAACAGAACCAAACCGATACACAATATTTTCCCCAGTGCCATCTGAATTTGGCGCTGACCAATATGAATCAAATGCCACTCCACTAACCTGCCATGATCCGGTAAAAGAAGAGTCAGGAATATGACTTCCTAGATGAGAAAATAAGCAGGAAAACCAATAATCTGGTAGGAATTTGATGTGACAGTCAAAAACGTGCATATTGACTGTTTCTCGTCGCTTTTACTCAAACATAATGGCAAATAATCCATAGAAGCCAAATCAAGTACTTTAAGGAAAGATATTTGGGAACCAAATGCCTAATTTCAGAAAAAGGTCATTATATATATACAATCTGAAAGTAATTCCCAAATATAAGGCAAATGAAAAAAAAAATATCAAATGCATGTCCCATACTCTAGTCCGAGTATCAGGTGAAATTTAGAAGAATCACATGATATAGCTATTAATGGCTAGGTACTCACCCACGAGTTATGTCCCTCACCCCACGCAACAACCTTTCGATCGTCCATGCTCCAAACTTGAACTAGGTCATCCTCACCTCCAGTTAGAATGTATTTTCCATCCATGCTGTTGTTTTACTTGCCATCAGTTACTCCATTCTCATATAATATGACTTCTAACAATTTACTTAAAAGGAACAATAGCTTTCGAAAGGAAACCAATTAATGCAGAGAAAATTCGGATGAAATATATCCAATCAAGAGAATCATGCAACCTCCTGAACCTCCTTATTATCGAAAAAGAGAAATAATTGAACACCATGCATAATCCTCATAAAACAAAGTATACTCACCTCCAAGCACAACATAATAAAGCACCATAATAGCTCTTTCCGCCACATATTAGTTGTTCATTTTTGTAGTCAAACACTCGTAGATAACCTACATTCATTTATTCCCCTCATCCAATAAATTGTTGATGTAGATGAGGAACGAATAAGGGGAAAAAAAAGGATGATATCCATGGATATAAAAGACACGAGTTGTTGACAGTACCATCCCTTCCTACAGTTGCCATGTAGACCCCATCAGTTGAAAAGGTGACGCTATTTATTGAACCTTGGCAAATATGCCATCTAGCAACTGGATTCTACACAAAACATGTGAATTGATTCAAAGAGAGCATTAGACCAAACTATCACATACAGAAATATATGTACACATTAACATCGTCATACAACCAGGAGCAACCCAATGGTTGCATTTGACTCCATTAATAAGATCATTCTTGGCAATGAATAAGGAACAAAGAAAAAAAAATGGATAAATTATAACTGTAGTCTAGTCTAAGAGAAGCATTCATTATGTTCTCAAATTATATCACCAATGTATAAAGCCAAATATACGAGTCTTGGTGAATATGGTCTTTCACAGCCCAAATGATAAAACCAAGTGTGCCAACAGATTTCATGTACAACAACATTTTGTTGTTCCCAATAAATTTGGTTTGGCTACATGAATCCTTTTTCGCCACTCCCGTTAATGTTAGAACTAAAATTAATCTTTAACCAAATATGCAAAAAGAAATTACTCCTCAATACCCTTTTTATGCACATTATTCCCTCTTAAATTTTGAGCCTTGTCATTGATTAACTGAGGATACACTACAGGATGCATAATCTACCATCAGAGGTATAAAGCTCAGCCTATCATATCATTTATATGGAAAATATGCATTCACAGCATTAATCCTACAACAAACAGGTTAACACTGGAAAAAATTGTTCACATAAAATCAACCACTTGTCAGTAGAGAAAACTTCCAGTCTTCATAAAACCCCCAAAAAAAAAACACTGGTTTCATACATCCCTCGAGTCTTTTTTAACCACCACTTCAGTTGGAAACACATTACTGCTCAACAGACAAAAATGAGTGTCAAACTATCCTACAATCTCAAGTCAATAAATATGTTTTTTCATCTGCAACTGTTTCTTTCAGAATTTAGAGCCAATATTGATCTAAATTTCAGTTAATAACACAGAGGAAATAAATCAATTAGAAATCATCGAAGTTCAGGCAAAAAGATTTAATTGAGTTCTCATAATTAAGGAGCGAAATCAGAAAGGATTAGGATAATATTGAAAAAGAGATCCAAAATTTGCAGTCAGTTATGCAAACTTTTCTGTAAAGCAAAGATGTCTTTCTTATAGTATTCAAACATGGTGATGCAGAAACCCCATTTACCCTATAGAGTAAAAACTGCATGCAATAAGAAGATAGGAATACGAAAAATAAAAAATAAAAAAATTTAAACACAATAAGCCCCAACTGTCACGTGGTCCAAAGAAGTATCTGAACCCATTATCCACAATATATTAGCTCAAAATCCATCAAATTCCTTGGAGCATAACCACTCTAGCCTTCAGATTCAATTCAAACAAAAGGTGACGGTAGTTCACCAAAGAATAACATGACCTTAGACCTCTGAGTGAGGCACATTTAAACAACACCGGCAATATTCTGTTCTATCCTTTAAAGATCCAATCGATTTGATTTTTGAGAAAAGAAAGATTCCACAAGAAGAAGGAACCAAACAACAAAGCATTACCTTACTGTAGCGAGCATGTGTTACTGAAAATTGAGTTTGATCCTTGATAACAGGGAACGAAGGATCTCCAGAACCATCTTTGCTCTGAAATTAATTACAGGACATATTGGTTTCCTCTAAACTTAGGAAATTAAGAGGCATACATCGATTCATATCAAATAAACTTGAACTTGCCTTTTCATATGCATACATATTTCCATCTGCATGGCCAACTATAAAAGTCCCATCACCATTAGGAACCCACGCAATACAAGTACAGCGGCTGTTGAAGGAAACTCAATACGTAGTCAGATAAGAAACAATAGACTTCACCTGAGAAATTTCGATATATTCCATAGTAAAGAATGGCTAAAATCAGGTGCATGTCCTCAAATCTCATAACAAAATATACACCTCTTATGCACACTTGATATTTAAACTTGGTAAATAGAACAAGATAGTGATCTTTCACCCCAAAGTTCGAAAAACCTATCGTCCACAAGAAATCATTTATAAAAATTCCATAAGCATAGCTATGCAACTAGGTACATATTAGCTTCCCAACAGTAGATGCACAATAAACTAATTGATGATGCCGCATACGATTGGCATTTCTGCTGAAAGCTAGTCAGTTATTTGATGTTTCCAGCTTAAGACATCACGTTGGACACTTACAGCACACTTCAGCAAGGTCACAGCTGAATAACTGAACAGTGCTTGTGAGAAAGCCACAGTTTCTGACTGCTAATGCCAATTCTGAGGCACTGAAAGGGTCCTAATGAAAGCCAGTAAACAACCTAATACCCTCCATTGAGAAACAGCAACGAGAGGAAGTAGATCTGTTTAAAGTGTGTATAGAAATGTTAACTATTTTGGTCTTGGTATTGCTTGAGATGAGATAATCTAGGCTGGACTTGGGTAAACGTTTGTACCTGAATTTTGATTTGGCTAACCCAGTCCACTTCAAGTTCAGTTCAATTACCATGACTAATTCCATGAACTTGGGATATAAATATAAGTGCACTTTTTGGTAAGTGCAACACCTATAACCCCTCCTTCCCATCCATACTGCCCTGTGCCCACAACTTCTAAGCAATAAGGACAATGGTACAACAGAAAATAGAATCTTAAGGTCTTTTTAAGAATTTTCTTCATTCAACTTTGCAAGGAGAACAACTTTCAATTGCATAGTCCATTCATGTTCAAGTTCCATTCTAGTACAGAAACTGAAAGATGAAAAGGGCCAGCTTTCTTAAATAGGACGTCGTGACTCTTGATGTTGAACAATGCATAACGACTAGATACAAACTCAACTAGAGATATTTTTATTTTATTTTATTATATGTGTATAAATGATCTAAGCACCGATTACATGGCAAATCAATCCATTGGTGGATAAGTTTATGGAGGGTCTCAATATTTAAATTAAACCCCTGCTTGATGGCCATTTTCTCAAAAACAAAGTTTTGATTAGTGATTTTTAGGAGAATGTGTGGTAAAAAAGTAGGAAAAGTGTTGGGTTTAAGTGCATAATATTTTACTATGTGAATGTGTGGTTGAAAATGACTATGTAGAAAGAAAAGTTTTCGAATAATGATTGTCAAAGGGGCTAAATTTGTTATCCACCAATGAATTGATATATTTGTTGGGGGGGTTGGGGGGGGGGAGGTAGGACAAAGAAATTATATCATTTATTTCAAATTAAAAGATTTTATTCATAAAAAGTAAAAGGAACGCGTGTGTCAAACGTTGAAAAATTAATAATGAGACGAGAAAAACTCAATGTGGAACGAGAGTGCTTCATTCTAATATTGGAAATCTTCATAAAAGAAGTTAAAACTATAAATGCCAAAAAAGTAGCTTTATGTTCCTCTCAGTTGTCATATTCAAAATGACACTCAATTCCAGGGCCACAAAGGAGAAAGACAGTCAGCACACCAGAGAGTAAAAACAGATTTAGGTAATAATCTCCTAATTCCCGAACAACGCAACCAAGTACCACAGAATCTAGTGTGGTACCAGGAAAAAATACCTGTCTTATGATAAACAAAAGATAAACTATCCAAACACTTCCTGCTCAATGGACAAGGGAGAAACGTGTAATTAGTAGAGTCTTGCACTATCGCTCAAGACTTGCATCAAACAAACATGAGGACAAAGAACTTTTTAACACTTCATCATTGTAATAATGTGATAATATCAATGATAAGAAGAACTATAGTATAGTAAAAGGATTTTATCTAAAAGACCTTTAGCCGTCCAGATTGTTCTCTAAGGTAAAAACATGGGAGTGCTCAACAATGCTAAGATGTCTTAAAATACAGAAGTATCCATACCATATGCTACAATCGGGCTTCATAAGTTATTAAAGGAAGAAGTAGCAACCACTGGATAACTTGATCCAATTCATTTCTTATAAATTATTCACTAAATAGAAGTTAAATATATAATTTGAAGAGGCCTATTTGACTAATTATTACCATCTAGAAAACAGTTCATCTCATTCTGAATTCAGAATGCAACAATTGCTAATCCTTGCTAAACTCAATGTGACGTGTTCTCTAAGTTTATCTCAACTCAAATGTTGAATTCTTGGGCCCTCAATTCTGAGCATTATCACCTTAATTTAGACACAACTGTTCCATGATAAAAATGCACATGGCAGCACCATCTTATATGACTTCCATCGTTGCTACTTCAATCACTTGCATAAGTGCATTCAAATTAAATTTTATCATTTTCCTCAATGCATCTGACAGGATACACATTGAATTGTCGTCGACTCACAAACTTGCAGTTTTAGAATATCTAGTTAAATAATAATATGAGGAAGAAGACAGACTGCAAAGACTTGGCTGCAATAATTGTGCTATTCCATGGTTCTTCGAGAATGAAAAATGTTTTCATATGTATATTGGATGCAGACGGGGATGCCAAGGTGATCCTTTAAACTATAAAAGACTAAAAGGCCATATCCTGTATATAGATGGATAAACTGGTACTTAATAAATCCTCGACAACTAAAGGAAGAATATCAATAAGCAGAGTTAACAACAAGATTCAGTTCAAGCAGCTGCAATTGTCAATTGGATATATATAGCATATAGTCAAAGATATCTGCCTAATGAGAGACTTAGGTTGAATTCTGATACCAATTGAAAAAACGCTCGTTTATTTGTAACGATCCATGTATCTATACCCAAGCCGTTAGCTTACGTATTATCCGCTTTGGGAGGGCATCGCCCATTTACTCCCTCCCCAGAATTCGAACACAAGACCTGATGAGATATTTAAGTTGAATCCTAATACCAAGGCAAGACGGTACATATAATATAACGGCTTAGGCATAAAGGTCCGGATCGTTACATCCATAGTGGACAATGAGTCAATAAACTTAAAGGACGATCTATACATAACAAGAAATTCAATACACGTTATGGAGATGTATATATATAAACTCCATGAAGATTTTGGGAGAACAATGCAAATAACAGTCAAGCACTTGCCTGGTGTTAATGGAACCATCTTTATTATAATGCTGAGCTCCAACAAGTTTCTTTCCTACTTCCTGTAATTGTTGCCTCAGAGCCACGGAATAAACTACAGAAAAACCAGAAAATAAATTGCCGTTATTGAAAACAAAAAATTGCTGAATACTAGACCATTCAAAATCTACAACCAAAAAAAAAAAAAGGCTTACCATCTCCAGTGTTTAAACCAATAAGTAAATCATGTCCATCCTTCGCATCAGGGTCAAATGCATGGCAAACAGGATTCGAATTACCAAAATGTATAGACTTAATAGGATCCTATGCAGAAAATCAGACCTCTCAAAACCAGTCCATAGTGAATCTCGTAATAAAAAGAAAGCATATAACTAGTAGTACCTTATCCTGAGAATTTAAATCACTAATGAAAATAGCATCACCGACATTGAACACCAAGTAAGTCCCTTTGCCATCAAAATTTGAATTGCCAACCACATTATTTGAACTTGAAGCCCCTAATGATCCGATTCTACTGCTGACACCACTCACTGACTTACTCCCACCATTCCCTCCAACAAAACTAAGTGCCTTACTCCCATTTCCACCACCTAAAAGCCTTGCTGCCGCTGACCTCACACCACTGCTTACTCCCAAACTTGAAGATGATTGTGATTGTGTCTGCACAGGCTTATCCTTGAGATGGGCTAGCGTTACCTGACCATCAATTAACCGAAAACACTTTAAAGTCTATTTAAGTTTTGATTTTCCAAAACTGTTTGGCTGAGGAAAATAAACAACCAGTGCTTAGGAGAGATCGGAAAGAACAAAACTTGACGTCTTTATCTGCGATGTTTGAACTAAATTATTGGTATCGCGAATGCACTTCAGAAGAAGAGTAAAATTATAAGCATTACATTAAAGCTGAAAAGAAATTAAAATTGAAACTCAAAAATTACTGAAATATAAGTCAACAACAAGTTCTCTTATAGTGTGATTATTTGCATATTTGTATTTTGAATGCAGAATGGCATAAACTCTTATACAGTATGTGAAGACAATTTTTTTTTTTTTTTTTTAACTCAAAAATTCTTCTACTTGGCATTGATAAAGTTGCCAAAGTCAAAATCTTTGTTCACTAGAAGAACGTATATCTGAGAAGCCAATATTATGACTAAAATCATAATAGATATTACAGAAATGAGAAACCCAATTCAAAGAACCTCGCATAAAAATTAACAAATGTTTATCACAGTAGCCAGCAAAAAAGACAGAATTAACCAATGGGCCACTCGCAGAACCCAATCTCTTAACACCTCAAACCACCAATTTACAGTAACTATGAAGATTCTCGAAACTCAAGCTTGCAATACACTACTCTGAAGATAATTTCCAATGATTCAGATACATGACCGTTGAAAAAAACCCCAAAAAAATAAAAATATAAAAAAGGGAAACCCTAGAACGTGAGAAATTGATCAACCTGAGTGACAGTTTTGCCATGTCCATAGTTAAGAAGGCCAGAAGGGTGAGTCTTCTCATACTGGAGTTTGTACTTGCCTTCTGGGGTCTTGAAATACGTCTTCAAACCAGGCAACTGCGCGTTATTTCCAGATGCCGACGCCGAAGACATCATACTATTACTCCCCGCTGTATTCATCATCTTCCTTTCACCGAAAAATCAACACCCCGAAATAAAAATGTCAAGATTACAGCAGGATCCTGTATTCCAATTGAACTTGTTCTTCTGTTTTTACATTAATGGACTTTTGTATCCAGAAGAGTTTAATGCGGCCTTGAAACTGTGTGCGTGTGGATCAAGGGCTTGTTTGTGTTGTGGATTCTGAACTTCCTTCGTGAAACTTTGGATCGAAGATTTTCTTTATCGTTTTCTTTTGGAACGGGGTTGAATCTTGAACAAGACAGGCATAAGTATTATTCGGGTTAATTAAGATCCGAAAGGATGTTAACTAACTATAAAACTAGAATGAAAATTGTTACACTTTGGACTTTTGGCTTTTGGGAGTTTCTAATTTCTAAGGAAAAATCATGTTCATGCCGTCCCCTACCCTGATTCACGTACATGGACCTGTTTCACCGGTCACTCACCTAGGTGGATCCCGCCCATAATTTTTTTTAATACATGGTGGAGCCCACCATGTGAGTACAAATTTACGAATTTCATAATTATTAACAATTTTTGAATTACATACTTTATCAATTTTTATCAAAATTTACTAAAATTTTAATTTTTAAATAAATCGAACGGGTAAAAACGTGCTAGTTCTCAAACTAATTGGTCATTTATACCATAATTATATTTTTTTTAATCATAAAGTAAGCTCATCTTATATATTAGTGGAGCTTACATGTTATGTGCCCTTGTTTGATATTCATTATTTTTAAAATATATTTTTATTTCTTTTCTTTTCAATTATAATTTTTTTAATAAAATAATATTACACGCATACCCAAAACGTTTTGTTTCAACCAGACACGGCTTTGCTTCATTCCTATTTTTTCCAAAATACATTTTTTTTTTCTCTTCTTCACAACCACACATTCTACAAAAAAAATATTGTACACATTCAAAATTTTTTTAACCATGTATTCTCCATCAATCTATTATTCAAAAATGCACTCTTTAGAAGAAAAAAAATGGAGCTCAAACAGCCTCATATATATGTCCTTGTTTGATTTAGCTTAAAACTGTTGTAAATAAAATAGTATTTTGTAAAGGGTAATTATATTACCACAACAAAATTTACTTACTACACCACGTTATAATCGTACCACAATTAAAATATATTTTCAATAAATACACCACAACAAATTTACAATTATAGTCATAATCCAATAAAAACTAAAAAGGATAATTATATTGCGCCCACAAATATTATTTCTTTACACCACTTTTTATGCACCGA
>CAIGRF010226500.1:12759-29195 GCA_903798235.1 Fraxinus ornus | reverse complement strand
TACCACAATTACAATTTCTCATTAAACAAAACGACACCGTATCACCAATAGCCAATTGCTGTCCTTTCTACAATTTAAACTTCAATTAAACCGTTACTTCATCTTCTTTCTTCCTGGCTCTGTGATTCCTTTTTTTCTTCCATCCCCAACTCAAGCGGGTTTCCTGTCCTCCTTGTTTCCCTCCATAACATAAACTATACAGATTGCATGAAAAAGTCACTGAAAAGTATATGACCTTTTTGTGTGATATGGTTTCTTTAGCTCCCATTCAGTCTGAGGTCAGCTTAAAGATTTTTGGTTTATGAGCTCTATTCATAGTTTTCCAGGTAAAACGACTGTTCTTTGCTTGATTTGAAAATTTTCAGTTTGTACCTCTTTTAGCTAATCTGCTTGATCTTACACTTCAACGGCTCTGTTATTCTTATCTTTTAGGAATGGATAACTTTTAGTTTTGGAGGTTCTGATATGATCTTTGCATCCATATTTAAATTGAAGTGCATGTTAGCTACGCAAATATTGGACTTGATTGAATTGTACAATAGACAAAATTTTAACATTTTTTTTCTCTAAATGTCATCCGATATTGTATAGTTCACCTAACCAAACATGTCATTAGCGGCAAATAATGCATAATTTAGCCAAGTTTCAATTGACAATGGATTGGAGTTCCAATTAATTCAAATTTGGCCACTGAAGACAGAGGATTTGGTGGTTGATTCTACTCTAATGACCAAGTATTGACTTGTATTGTTATGTGCAAATTCATAGTGGCTAACACACACTCATTAGAAAATGAGATTCCCACAGCTGAAATTTGATTGGAATTAAGACTATAGATGCACTCTGGAACCAGATACCACCTGATTTAGGACTTTTGATGCACCCTGGAATCATATACCTTCTAAGAACATCAGGCTTCTAGCTCCTCATCTACTCAAAGGAGCGAAAACTCATTAGAAGAGTTTAAAATTATTGATGTGATTTACTCACAGAAACCTAATAATAAGACGAAGTCATGGCATCAGTAAGTTGCATTTGTCATTTGATACTGAAATCAATTTGTTATTTATGTAGGCCAACCCTGGCTAAACATTTGGGTGGATTAAAAGAAAAAAAATGTATAAAGCCCTTGTTTGGTGGGGATTAAAATCAAAATTGTAGTAGATTTTGATTTTGATAAAAGTTGATTAAATGTGTGGTTGAAAAGTTGTGGGTCCCATGAAATATGTAATTAAAATTATTATTGACTTTAAACTTAACTTAAAACTTTGATTTTAATTCCTACAAAACAGGGGCTAAATATAGTCAAGACTCAACTTATTGAAGATTTGAGATATTTCAACAAAAGTACCCTTTTAACAGTTAAGTATCTTATTTATACTCAATCAGCTCCAAACAAAACTTTGGAGACGAGTGGCCGGAAACCCTAACCACTTACCTTCTCATAATTCAAGAATCAAGTATTTACTATATTTTCAAGGAAGGAAATGTGAATATTGATATGTTATTAGGGAAATCAAGGAAGTCATGAAACGCAGGAGAAGTCACGAAAATAAGAAAAGAAAAACAAATCACCATTTATAATTACACTTTTTAATTTTCTATAAAGATTCCAGTACACAGAGATTAGGAGAGAATTTGATCCACGAAATAGTTATTCTTTTATGGGTTATTGATTTGTAAATTTCAAAGCTATTAAAAGTCCGGTAATTTAATTATTATAAGCATAAATTTACTAAAACATTCATAAGAAATAATAATTAAAATGTTTATAGATTAAATATTGTTAGAATAATAATTTAATGCATAAATAGGGACTGAATGTAAAAAACTGACTATAACTAGAATAATAGCTTAATGAATGTAAAATAAGTTAATAGTAATTTACTAATAAATTAATGATTCGGGTCCATAACCATGGATTCGCAAGAGATCTTGTAGAACTTACCGATAAAGCTCTATCGATTAGTATTACATAGGAAAAATTAATTGTAGACACAAATACAATTATTCGCTCTTCTTAGACAAACTTATAAATTTACGATCTTAGGTAAGATTGGCTCGTTGGATCCTTTTCTATCATTCCTCTTGTGGTTTCATTTTAAGTGCAGGTCTATTATGCTTGAATATTGGATGACCACATTCCTGCTTGTGTTAGTACATGCACCATACCGTACCGCACACCACACTTGATCATTAATGGACATTTACTGGTTTCTGATTAGGATCATCGAAGAACCCAGCCATAGAATCTTATGATGCATGAAATTTTCTTTTCAAAATAACATCACTTGTTATTTCTTGAGTGAATGTAATTGTTTACTAGTTGCTCATTTTCAGGACATTTTTTTTTTTTGCAATTGATCAATTTGTTTTATATTTCTTAAGGATTTTGGATGGCTTTGGGCAAAACTGAAGTGAACCTGAGAAGGTTACTTGCAACTGCACCACAACAGCAAAACCAAGCAAAGCTCATACATGTACATCCACAGTTATTTACACTAGAATTATGAATTGAGTAATGGTTTAATGCTAAATCTTCTCTTCCTTGCTATTTCTCTCGAGAGCTTCTTTGATATATGCTTCTTTGATATATGCTTCTTTAAGTAGTTTTATTAAGATTGTTTAGTATCTATTCAGTTATTTATGTTGTTATAAGTTAACGATGGGTGGAACAGTATAGCAGGTAAACTGTCACATCTTTTCCTATAAGCTTTAATGTGGACTTGAAAAAGATTTCTCATTTAGTATTAAATATTTTTGGAACTAGTGATGGATTAATGTCTCCCTTAATGAAAACCATTTTTTATGCATTATGCCACCTTTATAGTATGTTGCTACTTTGCGGGAGCAATTGGAGCAATTGGCAGAGGAGAGGACACCTGAAGGATTGCCAAGGTTTGCTTGCTTTTTTCTTAGGATTCTTAACATCCTTTCGTCTATCATTCTTTCTAATTCAGTTTATGCATACAAAATCTTATACATAGAAATAAAGTTATATAACTTATTTTTACCTTGTATCATTTAAGTGGTGCTATGTACTTGCATTATGTACTTGCTCTTGACTGAACTTCGTCTTCTTTAGATGATTAATTGATAAGCATTTAAGTACAAGTCATTTCAACTTTTCAACTTTTATGAATATCAAAAATCATCTTTGCAAATTGTAATATGATTCTAAAGTATCTTAGATTCACGGATCATAGAAACTTAATGAAAGTTATAATAATGGATGCTTCATAGGTGACATTCTGACATTTAAGATTAAGTGTTCGCTTGGGTGAGATTATTTGAAGTGAAAAATGATTTTTTGGATGATGTATGATTAAAAAGAAGGAAAATTCGTGGATCCACATGCAATATATATATATATATATATTTTGGGAGAATGAGTGGTTGAAAATAAGTTTGAAGCAAGATGATTTTCAATTAGGTTGTGCCAAACGAACTCTAAGCAGGTCTTCGTGGGTATTAAAATTACATATTTGCGGTACAGTTTCCTCTATATTGGAGTCATTGTGGATTTCGGAGCATGAAAGTTTTTTGGTTGATAAGGATTTGTGGGATGGTATCTGCATTTTTTTTTTTTTTGTTTTTTTATGGCGTTGACATTATTTATTTCTGGGATGAATTCATTGTCTCTGGATGTTGGCCCCTTCATTCTTGGGGATATTATAGTGTCTTTGCATTAATTTTACTACTAATTAAAACCATAAAATACTGAATCCGATTTAGTGGAGAACGTTAATTTAATATGTGATGTTGAAAAAGTGGGCTGGTTGGTTGGTTGCTTAGTGTGCAATTCAGGTTGGGGTTTAGTTGCATTAGCATTATGGTTAGTGTCTTTTACTCAAATGAAATTGTTTTTTAGTTTCTTGAAATCTATTTAAGGCTTTAACCTGTTCATGCCTCTACTCTTGAGAATTGATATATGATCTGCATTCTGTCTTTGACATGCTTTCTGCAGGGTTTCAAAAGCTCAGTTAAATGAATATTCAGAGAAAATTGAAAGTATGGCATCCAAAATAAATACCACTGAGGTGTGTATACTAATGAGCTTCACACGTCGAACTTTTATTTTTCCTGATATGACTAAATTATCTGTTTTAAAATTACTATTTGTGTTTTGTTTGGTATGACATAAGAAGTCATTGATTCCAACTACAATCACAATGGAGAATATGTTGTTAATTGCAAAATGGATGCAAAACTAATATGGCAATGTTTCGAATTAGGGATAGCCGCAATATTTTGTATAATTTTAGCCAAAGGGACTAGTGCCCTTCAAAATTGAACTTTTTATCATTTAAGAAACTTAGTTCTATAAACGTTTTTCGAAACAACAGCGAAATTTGACTGGTTGTAGTGTCTCAGTCTCTACAAGAGGAGCTGAAGAAAAATGCACTAGATCTGAATATTTAGGCATCTATAAATTAAGAGATTCCTTTACTATATGTCCATTTCTTTACAAGTAAATGATGTGCAAAGAGTCTGCCTTAAGTGGTTTGGGTGGTCTTTTATTTCCCTCCGAAGGCTGGAAAGTTTCTACCCCTCCAATGAATCAAGAAATTAGGCAAATTATACCTACTGGATAACATTCCTCTTCTTCCTTCTGTACAGCTTTCAAGTCAAAAAAATATCATTGACAGCATCATCACCGTCTACTTGAATCATGGGTAGAAAGCAGAAATTGGATTGATTTGTGAAAATTTGCTTGTATTGAACATTCAGAAAATATGGTTGCTGTTTGTTCCTTCAGTTCTCTTTGATTGAAGTGGATTCTTGTATTGAATTCATATTAACTACATCCTTTTTATTGGAAATTGCAACCCACTAAGAAAGTTTCTCAGGTTCCTTCTTTAGAGACTTCTGACACACAAATCCTATCCAAACCAGAAGAAGAAAGTATTCACTCTCCTAGAGGATTAAGGCGGAGACTTGTGTATGTGTAAATGAAGTTTATGTAGCTCCTAGTATATGATATCTTGTCTTATATTTTCTAAATTTGACATTCAATTGATTCAGGCCTCCAACAGAAGATAGATCTAATGATACCATTAAAGTCGACAATAAAGAGAAGTCTATCAAATTGGATGCTGCAGCACACACTCATATTGAGAAGCACAGGTACTTTCTACATGTACATGCATTTATGAAGATTCTTGATGATGAAAATGCTCACAGAATCTTACAGTTGAAGATATAGTCTGAATAGCTTATTTGTTGGAGTACTTATTCTTAAATATCAAGAGTTACATGCATATGCATAAAAGTTGGTTTTTTTCAACTGGGGTTATAAGTATGAATATCATTGCTGTTAATTCATTAGTTTAGAGTTTTAATTAATGGCAGGCCTGCAGCCCATGTGTAGGCAACATATTTAACTAAGATTTGAGTTTAAACAGAGTAAGTTTCAATGAATCTTGCTAATTTGGTTTATAAGACTTCGAATTACTACTTTTGTTAGTTATATAATTGTTTCCCCTCTAATAGAAATTGGGTCAGTTCCCCTTTTTCCCTCTGGTTTTTCCCCCCTTTTATTTCTCCATAGATAAAATCCCAGGATTTGGATGAAATGTAGAATTTCTCATTTAAATGAACTAAATATCTCTACTTTGGCCTCTTTCTATTCTAGAATCTGTTAATGAGCTTTGTTTTTCAGATCACAATAATATTGCAAATTGTCTCCACAAAGTGATCACGTCTGTTGTTTCTTGCAGAAAGCTTCAAGACGATTTGACTGATGAAATGGTTGGTTTGGCACGACAACTCAAAGAGAGCACCCTGATGATGAGTCAATCAATACAAAACACAGAGAAAGTGAGTTCAAAACTCACTTAATATTAGGCACAAAGTTGCTTTGATACATTTATAAAGAGATCACAATTCTTGTTTCGATTACGTGATAAATAATTCTTTGTAGATAAGACAGGTTAACAAGCTGATTTTTTTAAACATATTTATTAAATTTCTTATAGCTAAAGCTCCTTGTTGCATTAAACATGAATGAGGGCGGCACATCTATACAGTTTTTATAGTTGATAACTTATGCATAATGTATCTGAGCATCATAAGAAAGTAGCAAAGAGAATTTGTACTCGATATCCCCTGTATTTCTTTCTTAGCTTCGTAGTAAGGACTTGTGCCCTACTTTGAGCCAATGAACTAATAGATGCCAACTCATTTTGTGTGTGGCTAGATATGGCCCCACATACTGCATGGACTTGAAATAGCTAGTTTTGGGAGTCCATCTATTTTCATTTTGTGTTCATATTGCCTACTCATTTATATCCCATTTTCACCGATCAATTGGTCTCATGGGTTGGTTGTCTTCTGATTGTAGATACTTGACTCAACAGAGAAAACAGTAGAGCAGAGCTTGGCAAGCACTGGACATGCCAACACTCGGGCAATGGAGGTATACTCGCAGGGTTTGAAGACATCGTGTACCACGTGGATTGTGATTTTCATAATGACTTGTATCTTTATCATGGTTGTACTGCTCATCCGTGTTACTTGATGTCGTCTGTAAATTGTGAAGGTACCAAACTTGTAAAATCCCAAACTTTATGATAGTTTGGAGTAGATTTTTGAAGTGAAATCTATACAGGGGAAAAATGAAGCTTTAATTGTGAAGGCTGCTAATTTTTATATTCTGATCTTCATGTTTTCTGCGATTAACTGTGGTTATGTTTGTTTCTGGACTTTTCAACCAAGCAATTCAATTTCCAAGATCATTATTCTTACAAATCAACTTGAAAACAATCCTAGAAAAATCACTCTATAGGAACAGAAACACTGAATAACTTCTAGCCTAAAGACAGTTTCTCAATTCTGAATCTATACAGTCAAACTCAGTTCCCCTTGGGAGCCGTATTGTGAAACTATAAACGAACTGATTCCGGGGAAATCCTGCGTTTGTGTTATGTTATAAAGTTCCTGTAGCTGCTTCGGCTTATTTCCTCATTTAACGAGAACTATGTTACCTCGGTCCCGAGAGTTCCATTGCTTGGACAAGCAATGAAGAGTCATCTGTTAGATCAGAATATCTCTCTGAAGAGGAGAATTCGTTGGCTCTGCATCTTGTACCATCTGCTCTTTGCGAAGCTTCCCACTTTTCTGCGAGTCCATCTCCTTCAAGCATATGAACCACTTCAGACATTTTCGGTCTGTAGCTAGGAAGATATTGTGTGCACAACAATGCAACCTGTACAGTCTCCTCCAACTCGATTCGATCATATTTATTTCTCAAGTCCTTGTCCACGAGCATGTCTAGCTTCTTTTCTTGATGAATTTTCTTCACCTGCAACCATATCCATATGTATATTGATTAGCAAATACCCAGTTTTTTTAGTTCATGTTTGATACGCAGTACTAGACATAACTCTTTCCACCGTATCAAACATGACCTAATGTTTTTGGCTTTCTATTGTACACTTACCCAGTCGAGCATAGCTCCTTTCTGGTTTGCTGCTTTCCCGAATTCTAAAGCCCTCTGACCAGTGATCAATTCCAGCAGTAGAATTCCAAACCCAAAAACATCTGTTTTTTCTGAGGATTGCCCTGTAGAGAGATACTCGGGGGCTATGTGTCCAACAGTGCCCCTAACGGCCGTTGTGATATGTGAATCGTGATGATCCAAAAGCTTTGCCAATCCAAAATCTCCTACGACTGCTTCACAGAAATCGTCAAGCAATATGTTAGCAGCCTTTACATCCCGGTGAATGATCTTGGGGTCACATTGCTCGTGAAGGTACAATAATCCTCTTGCGGCTCCCAAAGCAATCCGTTTCCTAGTAGCCCAGTCCAAGGGTGGTTTTGCTACAATATATGAAAAATAGGCCAGTAATACAAAGTTTCAGTGAAATATGTAAAAGATTAGCATACCACTAGAATGAACAATATCGTGGATTAAGTTATTTGTACACCTTGGTTGACTGATTTGATGACGCGGAAGTGTTATAATAGCTCAATTAAATGTGTGAGATATGAAAGATGATGTAAGATTGGGTCAAGTGTAAATTCGAAAAGTTATGGTGTAAACAAGGATGTACATGTAGCAAGATTGCAATATCGTATAGTGCACAATATGGTGTACGCATGTAAGTGTAATGGATTTGGAATATTTTACCTTTGAGACGTGAAGCAACACTTCCGTTTGACATGAAGGGATACACGAGTAGCCTTTCAGTAGGTGTCATACAAAACCCATACAGCCGGAGGAGATTTCTGTGTACGGCTAGACTGATCATCTCGACTTCGGTCTGAAATTGAATTTCTCCACCAATAGCATCAACATCTCTAAGCCTTTTTACAGCTACAACTGTTTCATCTTGGAGACAACCTTTGTAGACAATTCCGAATCCACCCTTTCCTAGTATGTTCTTGCTGCTGAAGTTGTTTGTGGCACTCTGAAGTTCTCTAAAATGGAACCTTCGCAAGTTTCCTAGGCACACTTCTTCATGATGTTGTTCTGAAATTTTGAAGTGCATGTTTAAACATAAAATAGTCGACTCGCTTCTAGAGACTGAGTATTGAGTAATCATATCATACTTACCATTACTGTCGAAGAATACTTGCTGATTGTGTTTATGTCTCCACCAGAGAAGGAAACCGAACCCAAGAATCAGTAAGAAAATGCAGCCAAGACTAGATCCGAAGGCTAAGGCAATTTTACGACTATTTGACGTTCTTGATTGCTGAGGATCTTCAAGAAAAGCATTGACGTTTCAGTATATTCACTTAAAATTCGATATCATATACAGAACATGAATGTCGTGTTGATTGAATAGTATTACAGTGTTAAGGAACTTAAGAAGTTACAATCTTTTCATTATATTGTTCAGTTGTTTCTAGTATTGCGTACTAAACGTGCATGAATCTATAGAATTCCTCGAGAATAAGCTGATTTTAAGGTTTTTTACTTTGAAAATTGTTCATAGAGAATGACAGTGGCATTGGTGCTGTTCCATTGCAGTCTGGCTCTTTCCCAGTTGCACATATCATAGGATTACCCAAAACACTGCACATTAAACGAGAAAATTGAAAAAAAAAATATTAGATTAAAAAAGTAAAATTCAAGTTAAAATACCAAATTTCTACTAAAAGGAAAAGTTAAATTGCAGAAAATTGAAACTAACTTGAATGTTTTGGAGAGAATTCTTGGTACTGGACCAGTCAAATTATTGTATGACAAGTCTCTGAAAAATGAAATAAAAATCCAAACACCTTTAGAGAAATTTATTATAGAAATTAGTTAACATATGCATTGAAAAAAGCAAAATCTTCAAGAAAAATTACAGGAATGTTAGTTGAGTCAAGTTGCCTAAAGAAGGAATAGTTCCGGTGAGACTGTTATTGTTCAATCTCCTGCAATCACAATACCAAAAATGGTAATAATAAAATTTCTATAAATAAAACTTCGATTTCGACTGTGGGTTTTCAGGATATCCCAGAGCTAGTCAGTAGAGTAAATAATTTCCTTGTTATGTTAGTTTGTTATACTCGACTGGACACGATTTAGTTAGATTCTCGTCTAGCTTAATCTTGTCGAGTCGAGTCCAAACATTGCCCCAATAGTGTAAAAACTACATCAAATTATGTGCTTACAGGTACTGGAGGCTTTTTATTCGAGATAAAGAAGAGGGAATTGAGCCAGTAAGCAAGTTATCAGATAGATCGAGAGTCTGAAGTTTTGGTAGCCTCCCCAGCTCAACAGGTATTGGTCCTGTAATATTATTATCCTGTAACAATCTGCAAAATAAACAAATAAATAGTTATATCGGGGCACATTTAGTGCAAACTAATAGACAATATTGAACAGGAAATACCGTCCAGTCGAGCCTGCAAAACATTAGGGCAGGCCATTTTCAGTTTTCAGCTTTCGAAAACTCTGAAAACACATTTGTTTACCTATTTTCATAAATGAGTTTTCGAAAAAGAGTTTAAAATTTATAAAGAAAACGGAAAATGCTAAAAAAGTCGTTTTGGCTGTTTTCAATTAAAATTAAGCCAAAACTTCTTTTTTTATTTTATTTTTGAAAACAATTTTTCAAAATGACAAAAAGATCGTGTTTTCAGCAATCTCAAAATGGACACTCAAAATACAAAATTTAAAATAAATTCAAAACTCAAAACTAAAAGCTAAAAACTGAAAAACGATGAGAACAGTCCTTAAGAGTCTTACACGCTCTGGAGATGCGTCAAATTCCCGATGCTAGGCGATATTTTTCCAGATAAACTTTGGCTTGGAGCTGCTCTGAAACATCACAGAATCCAACTTTTTTTCAGACAAAAATAAGCAGAAAATCTCAAGTTGGAAGATATGAAATTAGTCGATTATCTTATTCTTACAGGTTAGTGACTAGATTATCTCTTGAACAAGTAACCATTGCCCAACTACATGGATCAACAGCATTTTCATCCCAATTCAGAACTCCATGAGGATCAATTAATGAGCTCTTGATATCCATCAAAGCTTGCACTGGAAAGTTACACAAATTCAAGTCCAAAATAATCAGAATCTTGAAAGTTACTTATAATCTAAAGAGAAAGAACTATGTGTTTACCTTCGAAGTTGACACCATTTGGAGAAAGCAAAGCCTTTGCAGAAACCCAGAAGTACAAGAAAAAAACCCAACAAAAAACAGTTGAATTTGTTATCATTTTTATCAGGGGAAAATTTGAAAAACTAATCTTCAGATAGATATTTGAGCTGCAGATGAACAATATATATATGTATTAATAAGAAGTGCAATGATACACAGGTTCTTTAGACCCTAAAAAAGAAAGGATGTCTTTGGTAGTAAAAGTAAGGACTAATTGGCAGCTAGTTGCTCAACAAAGTTTAAAGGAAAGGAATATGTATAAAGCAAACTTAAACTAACCCAATAAAGATAAAATGTTTGGTAGATGGGATTGGACAATACGACACTCGACTTGATCAAAGAAACAGAAGAAGTTAAAATCTTGAGTATCGTCCTCTTAATGTCTTTAAAGGGATAAATCTCACATCAGTTATAGATGAAATAACTAAAGTCGGTTTGACTATTAATTCCTCTTAACAAGTTTGAACTTTTAAGATAGATCTCCAAGTTTTAATAAGGAATCAACATCCAACAAACTCAAAAGAACAATTTGATCTATATAAAAGCTCAAACATGCACACGAATTTCAAAATTGACGTTCTCAAACAACGCATCATCTTGCAAAAGCACGTTGATATATAAATTCTACATCGATCATAGGTTATAGATGAAATAAATATAATAAACATATAAAGATTTGAGCTACACCTTCTATCTATTTAAGATGAAACTTCAAGTTCTAATAATGATAATGATAGAATTAAAAAGAATAACATTTAAACACTTGTGTGGTATTCGTTCAGCAATGTCGAATACATGGAAAAGGTGGGGGGGAGGGGAGGGGGGGGGGGGATGAAAAATTCCTTCAATCATGGATTTGTTAAGAGATTGGTAATGGGATTCTTTAGAATTTATTTTTAGTCAGTCTTTTACAGAATTGAAAATGTAAAGTATTTGATGTGCTGACTGTTAAGCACTACAAATGGTTATAGAATCAAAGGATATTGACAGAAAATGTTGTATGGGTGGGGTGTGGGACAGGGGTGTTGGGGTGGGGTGTGGTATGTATGTATATTGTATATATATACATAATACATGTGAAAGAGAAAGATTTTCATGTCTTGGATTTGGTCAGAGTGCATGCGTATTAAGATGTTCTTTGGTTTTTGTTAAATTTAAGGCACGTTAGAATCCAACATTCTCTGAGTTTGTCATTTACAAAATTGATTTATTCAGTTTAAGAATATAACACACAAATACATGGAAAACAACAGTTTCTTGGACTTCACTACCCTACATCTACACATGGTGTTGAAAATTTTATTAGGCAAAATAAAGACAACAGATCTCGACTTATCAAATCTATAAGGGAAAAATTCATGGATCAGGTATTATGTTTCATGAAATCAAAAATCATGCATCAATGTTTAAATTTACAAAANCTTACACGCTCTGGAGATGCGTCAAATTCCCGATGCTAGGCGATATTTTTCCAGATAAACTTTGGCTTGGAGCTGCTCTGAAACATCACAGAATCCAACTTTTTTTCAGACAAAAATAAGCAGAAAATCTCAAGTAGGAAGATATGAAATTAGTCGATTATCTTATTCTTACAGGTTAGTGACTAGATTATCTCTTGAACAAGTAACCATTGCCCAACTACATGGATCAACAGCATTTTCATCCCAATTCAGAACTCCATGAGGATCAATTAATGAGCTCTTGATATCCATCAAAGCTTGCACTGGAAAGTTACACAAATTCAAGTCCAAAATAATCAGAATCTTGAAAGTTACTTGTAATCTAAAGAGAAAGAACTATGTGTTTACCTTCGAAGTTGACACCATTTGGAGAAAGCAAAGCCTTTGCAGAAATCCAGAAGTACAAGAAAAAAACCCAACAAACAACAGTTGAATTTGTTATCATCTTTATCAAGGGAAAATTTGAAAAACTAATCTTCAGATAGAAATTTGAGCTGCAGATGAACAATATATATATGTATTAATAAGAAGTGCAATGATTCACAGGTTCTTTTAGACCCTGAAAAAGAAAGGATGTCTTTGGTAGTAAAAGTAAGGACTAATTGGATGTATTAATAAGAAGTGCAATGATTCACAGGTTCTTTTAGACCCTAAAAAAGAAAGGATGTCTTTGGTAGTAAAAGTAAGGACTAATTGGCAGCCAGTTGCTCAACAAAGTTTAAAGGAAAGGAATATGTATAAAGCAAACTTAAACTAACCCAATAAAGATAAAATGTTTGGTAGATGGGATTGGACAACACGACACTCGACTTGATCAAAGAAGCAGAAGAAGTTAAAATCTTGAGTATCGTCCCCTTAATGCCTTTAAAGGGATAAATCTCACAAATTATCTCACTTCAGTTATAGATGAAATAACCAAAGTCGGTTTGACTATTAATTCCTCTTAACAAGTTGGAACTTTTAAGATAGATCTCCAAGTTTTAATAAGGAATCAACAACAAACTCAAAAGAACAATTTGATATGTATAAAAGCTCAAAAGGCACACGATTTTCAAAATTGATGTTCTCAAACAACGCATCATCTTGCGAAAGCACGTTGACATATAAATTCTACATCGATCATAGGTTATAGATGAAATAAATATAATAAACATATAAAGATTTGAGCTACACCTTCTATCTATTTAAGATGAAATTTCAAGTTTTAATAATGATAGAATTAAAAAGAATAACATTTAAACACTTGTGTGGTATTCGTTCAGCAATGTCGAATACATGGAAAAGGTGGGGAGGATGGGGGAGGGGGGGTGGATGGAAAATTCCTTCAATCATGGATTTGTCTAGAGATTGGTAATGGGATTCTTTAGAATTTATTTTTATTCTGTCTTTTACAGAATTGAAAATGTAAAGTATTTGATGTGCTGACTGTTAAGCACTACAAATGGTTATAGAATCAAAGGATATTGACAGAAAATGTTGTATGGGTGGGGAGTGGGGCAGGAGGTGTTGGGGTGGGGTGTGGTATGTATGTATAATGTATATATACATAATACATGTGAAAGAGAGAGATTTTCATGTGTTGGATTTGGTCAGAATGCATGCGTCTTAAGATGTTCTTTGGTTATTGTTAAATTTAAGGCACGTTAGAATCCAACATTCTCTGAGTTTGTCATTTACAAAATTGATTTATTCAGTTTAAGAATATAACACGCAAATACATGGAAAACAACAGTTTCTTGGACTTCACTACCCTACAACTACACATGGTGTTGAAAATTTTATTAGGCAAAATAAAGACAACAGATCTCGACTTATCAAATCTATAATAGTATGTTGACATTAGATATTCGATCTTCTTCACGTAGCTCTAGTTATTTGAGTATTCTGAACTTGTTTATTTATCAAATTTAGAGTAGTAGATCATTTTAACACGATGTTTCGAATTTAATATTTTTTTTTAATAATGTCGAGATTCAAGCACTACAATATAACTTATAAAACACTACTTAAATATATCTATTTCAAACATATTATTACATAGAAACACATATTTTACCTGATTTTTGTAATTTTTATAAACTGCACACAACGTTTTAGTTAGAATATGATCATAAGAATTTCATTTATAATGTTGAGAAAAGGGTAAAATTATTATCTATATTCTTCGATACGTTATTAACTAATTATTATTATTATTATTATTATTTTTTGAATAGAAGGAAAATGAATATAATAAATTTTGTAAGAAAGAAATATATTTTAATGACTTATCGTTCATTATAAGAGAGAGAGAGAGAGAGAGAGAGAGAGAGAGAGAGAGAGAGAGAGAGAGAGAGAAGGCTTAGATACAAAAATATACATCCTTTATGCGAATTGAAGAAATTCGAGTGATAATCTTAATGCTCGGCTAATTTTCTAGAACACTATGACGACTATAAACTCTATATTGTGATGTTTTAATTTTAATTCCAGATTTTGACGTCAATTTCTTATTTAGCCTGAATGATTTTTATATTTGAATGCTTTTAATTACGTGATCCATAATTAAATTGATAAGTGAATTTTATTTTATTCGAGAGAATGAATAAGAATTGTAAAACATGATAACAATCCTTTTAGAGTTAGATAAAAGACAGAGATATACAACTATGATTTGCATGATTTAATTGAATGTTCTAGTAATTTCATGCATCTTCACATGTTCGCAATCTTCATAAAGATATAGAAAATTCACATAAAGTGTAGAAAAAAGATTATAGATAATTTTAAAATATTAAATATCTCCAACAAATCTTGATCAATCTTCATGAAATATCCTTCTACTTCTTCAAACTACAAGTAATTGTATGAAATTTATGCATAGAATTTGTGTTTTGTATCAAAGCTTCTGCAAAACTTTTAAAGAACATGTGTTTTTTATCCCAAAAGTTTCTCCTTAGCTCTTCATGAGCTTCTCCCCAAAAGTTCTCCCCTTTAAAAGAATAGAAGAAGATCTTTATTTGTAGTCCCAAAAATTAGGTTAAACTCGTGTACCCATCTCTTTTTAGGGAAATGTCCATAATGGCGTCTGGAGCCTCCATGTGTTCATTATGAACACCATTACGTTAATTGTTAGGAATTTGAGGATGTAATATAACGCAATATGAAGTATAGATCACATAAAGAAGAACATGATTAAAAAAAACAAACAAGAAGATGAATTGGCAGAAGAACTGAATACTTTATTAACAACCAATGGTTTTGTAAAAGTTACAAATAAAATGTCATTAGTTATATTTATGTAGTGCTGCTGCCAAATGTTAAAAAATTTAATTATGATACGGAACCGAACCAAATCGATACGAACCGAATCCGAACGGTTCCATAATTATATTTGAATCCTACGGTTCCATTAAATACCCGAAAATTTTGGAACCGAATAGAACCAAATTGAACCGACCCACGGACAACACTAATCTTCACATGTTCTCAATCTTCGTAAAGATATAGTAAATTCACATAAAGTGTAGAAAAAAGATTGTAGATAATTTTAAAATATTAAATATTTCCAACAAATTTTGTTCAATCTTCATGAAATCTCCTTCTACTTCTTCAAACTACAAGTAATTGTTTGAAATTTATGCATAGAATTTGTGTTTTGTATCAAACCTTCTCCGAAACTTTTAAAGAACATGTGTTTTTTTTATCCCAAAAGTTTCTCCTTAGCTCTTCCTGAGCTTCTCCCCAAAAGTTCTCCCCTCTAAAAGAATAGAAGAAGATCCTTAATTTATTTGTAGTCCCAAAAATTAGGTTAAACTCGTGTACCAATCTCTTTTTAGGGAAATGTCCATAATGGCGTCTAGAGTCTGCATGTGTCCATTATGGACACCATTACGTTAAGAGTTATGTACCCTTAGCATTTCCCCTCTTTTTATATAGAAGTTGACTTGAACTAGGAAATAAAATTGTTTACGTATTGGCCTACTATGCAATCGCATAGTATGTAGGGCTGCAATCAATCGCGTGGTAATGTGTTTGGACTTGTTGGTAATAAATCTTCCATGCTTGTGATTGCATTATATGATCACAAGGTCATACTTAATTTTTTTAATTTTTTTTAATAATTCCAATTCAACTTGATCCGTGAATTTCTTCTTTGGTTCAGCACTTCAGCTCGAGTTTCCTCATAGTCTTTCATCTTTTAATCTTTAAAATTTGATCTTTCGGGGGAAATGGACAATTCCCCTCTGACGGGGAAGGGCAGTCCAGCCTTGAAAGCTTATAATTTAGTCCCCAAACTTTTCAAATATTTAGTTTAGCTCTCGAAACTTGTTAATCTCCTCTGATTGCTCTATTATTATTTTTTACTAATTACGTGCAATTTGTTTAG
>CAIGRF010226466.1:0-14122 GCA_903798235.1 Fraxinus ornus | reverse complement strand
TTATTCTTCCCAAATCAACATCCATCAAAGCATCTCCATCCGCTCCACTTCCCTCATCAACTTCCTCTTCAAAATTCATCCTACGCCCCTGTCTACCTTGCCTATTTGCATTAGAAATTTCCCGCGAGCGATCCCTACGTAGTTCAGCAATCTCTGCAGCCTGTATAGCCATCCCATCCTGTAAGTCACCAATCAACCTCTCAAACCGCTGATACATGTCATTAGTCATCCCAGCTTGTTCTTGATTCCCACTTGATATAGAACCGTCTTTGATAGATATCTTAATTCTAAAATATTTATATGCCTCACCTGTTTCACTCGTATTTCACTCACTATGGCTTTTTCCCTTTATTAATCTCACAACACTGCCTTTTTTCACTCGATGCTTTTACCTAAGTGCTTCAAAGTCAAAATAAAACTCAACCAAATCTTATCCTCGAAGAATTCAAACCCGATTATGAGCGATGTGTGACTCAAGAAAATTATGGCATGAAAGGATAACAAAGAACTGGACAAGTAGAAGTGAAGAAACTAAATGTTAATTCAAGAAAAATGATTCTTGAATGGAATTTGACACTTTCTTTTTTTGACTCAAGAATTGAAATTGGACTTGCGGACATACCTCGATAATAAGTTTTTTTTATAACGACTGTACGGATGAACAGTAACTTTTTTTTAAACTCGGGATTGTGATTACAAAATCAGCAAAACAAACGAAATTTAATTTGGAGTTGTAAATAGCTCGAAAAATAACTTTGACTCTTTTTTTTGTAATTTTTTTGGATCAAAGGAAAAAAAATTGTTACTGGACACAAGAACTGGGCAGAAAGAAAAAGACAAACAAAGACTCAAACAAACAAAAAAGATATAACCTTGATTATTGGAGTCTTGCTCTGATACCAACTGATGTGAACCACGTAGCAATAGTAACTATGCAACCCAACAACTAGATTAGAACCAACCCAAGAAAGCCAATAGATCGAGGTTTTGGATTCGAGCCAAGAATTGTGAACCAAGCAACCAACACAATCGTCGACAATATGAAGACCTCTTGATCACATGCTTGATGAATCTAGCCCGAATGTTGAACACCACAAGAATACCGATTCTTGATGAGTTCGAAGTTGTCCAATAAAGAACAAAAGATTTGAAAGCAATAAAGCCTCACAATTAATTCAATAATAACAATAGTCTGTGTTTAAAATGAATGGAAATAGTATTATTACTAAACCCTAGAATTAAGGAAAAACTAAAAATAACTTGCCAAAACTATTAAAATTCGTAATCTAATAGAATTCTATCAAAATAAGGAAAAACGCGAAAAAGCCAAATCTCTGCCCAAAATAACCCTATGCGGTCGCATAGGTATTTCCTATACAGTCACATAGGTATCGAGAAATGAGACCTTCAAGTCTCTGTAGGGCACCATGCGACCGCATGGTGCATTGTACTATGTGGCCACATAGTGCAACGTGAAGATCACGTCTTCGTCTGCTTGTATTGAGTTCTTCCAATCCGATTCTGGTCTCGACCCCAACACGGAACTTGTTCCATTCTTCATTACGAACGCCATATCATCGACTGTAGATTGAACAAGAAATGCCATCACCTCTTTTACTCCTCTTTCCCTCGCTCGAGTTATCGGTCATTCCTCAACGATCAATGGATCTTTCCGCGGGCTTTTCTCCTTTGCAACAGTATCCTGGATTACATCACCTAGGTTATGCTATTCCTTGATCATATCTAAATTTCCCTCTCTTGAGTGCCAAAATTTTTGCAACAATTCATTCAACTAGTGGCCAATTAATTGAATGCAAGAAACAGAAACAACATATATAAATTACAGAAAAATCCAAAAGAGTTAAATTATATAGGAATCAAACATGTCTCAAGTTGATTACATCAAATCCTAGATCTAAAGTTTAGTTCATAATGAAGAAAATTGACATAATTGAATGAAATATGAATAACATTGATAAGAAGAAAGAGTTTAGAAAAACTATTCGATGCCGCTTGATTTCTTCTTCCAATTGTGTCAATCTTCCCCATTTTTCCATTGATTTCATCCCGATTTTGTCTTTAATCCTCTTACCTTCTTCTAACCATCAACAACCCTCATTTTAGGTCTTCAAAAATGTGTATTTATGTTTCCTACGGTTACAAGACGAATTGGATGTGGGTAGGGCTGAAAATCTTTTAAAAATTCTATTTTTTCTCTTACTTGGATGGCGACGCCTTGGCGTCGCGATTACTTCTCTTGCTAGCACCTTGGCGCCAGCGATTCTGTTACTTTTCTTTACGGCGCCAGTCGTTCTGCAAATTTTTCCCTTTTTCTTGGCGCCCAGTATTCTGCTTTAGATTTTTCTAGAGCATTTCTTCTTAACTTAATTTGCTCATCTTTTGGCTCTTTTCCACTTCATTCATCTCTTCCCTTATTTCCTTGTCATACCACCTTCCATGATAATCATCATAGCTCCATTTCAAGCTCCAAACCATCCCGTTTTCATCCAATTTGTCTAACTATAAAACAACATGAACACACGCATCAAAACAGTCAAAAGTGCTCAAGAACAAACTAAAAACAACTTTGTTAAAGGAACTTGTTTGAGTTAATTACACTCATCAAACACCCCCAAACTTAATTCTTTGCTTGTCCTCGAGCAAACATAAAACAGCACAAAACATATTTAACTACGCACAAATAAAACATACCAACACACGACTCAATTTAACTATTTAGCTAGATAGATTGTTATCATGCCTCAACGTTGAGAACATGATATTGAATTTGTGAACTATTTCAAAGTCATAGTACCGAAGTTAATTTTACCTTTCCAATACAAAACATGTGCATGAGAGGAACCAAATACAACGTTGTACATTCATACGCTTATTCAATTCCCGACCTTAAAAGTCTCTTATCTCCTTACTTCGCTCGTGAGATTCATACACCCCCAAACTTATTTTCTTTTCGCTTCCTTTTTTTTCGAGGTAAAATCTATGGTTTGCTAACAATACTCCTTACCCTCTCTAGTTCGAGTAATTGTCACTGAATGCATTTCAACATATCAGTAAATGAGGATTATCCTATTTTCGACTGTTTCAACCTCCAAGAATCAACTAAGTCACTAACCACATTGTCAACGGTTTAATCCTCTAAAATGAGTGTTCGGGACTAATCACGGTATATAGTACGTCCCATTTTTTTATACTCTTTGTGCAGATACCTATTTATTAAGGTTTCTAAATGACCCATGTCGCGAGTCTTAGGTCGATGACTCCCAAGTCAAATGACTTTAGAGTATCAGGTTTTAAACCATTGCAGGTTTATTCACTCGAGTCATAAAGGTTACGAATAGATGTTTCACATTGAAATTATTATAGTCTTCCATTTTTTTTCATATATATTTTTCTTTTTACCATGATCAGTGTAATGCCCCTTATTAAACACTCATTCTCGAAAATTAGACCCCTAACTTGAGGTTTTCACTCAATTTTCATCATATTTATCTCTGCAGTCCACACAAATTTTAGCACACACGGAACCCACATCTACATCTATGTTTCCCTACAATAGTTTCACTATCCAAACTATCCTGAGATTGGTTATGGGAGGCGAGATTTTTTAGAGGTTGTTTGGATCAGCTTCTAAGGTCACTAATCTCACCTACATCATTTGTGAATTGACTTATTCATGTCCAACATTATACTCAATTCACATACATTTATGTCACATTTGTTTGCAAGGATAAGTAAGACTTTAACTCAAGTATATAACTTATTCATCACTCACAACTGACTCATGTTCACAAATATATATGCATCAATGCTAACAATGTTATCCAGCCTACACAAGCATGCAAAAGGAAAAAAAAACATTTTTTTTACTTTTAAAAAGAACAGTATATGCAATAAACCCCCCAAATTTGAATAACGCAGTGTCATCAATGTGACAAGGAACGAAAAGTGGGGAGAATACCTCAGGTTACGACAGTAGATGACCTCGTCGTCGTCCGATGAAGCTGGAGGTTGGGAGTGAGGTGGGAACATTGGTGGCTGGGGGAATGGGATATGTAGAGGCTAAGGCTGCAAAGCATCATTCTGATATTGAAACTGGCTATACATGGAACTCTGTAACTGGTCCATCCGATCTTGCATGTCATCTTGTGAACAGGTTATGTGCAAGTCCATTCTTTCGAGCTGCCTAAGTATATCCCATATAGGGTCACCAGGTTGTGAAGATGGAGAAGTAGGAGCAGTTGGTTCCAATGGTTGAGATGAACTGACCATGCATTGATGCACCTCTAGCTTATCCTAGAGGTCCCGTGTGAGTGGTGGCTTAGGGTGTAAGACCTCATCAGAATCTCACGTGGCGACCTCCGCTTGTACACAAAGATCGTGTACGAGGGATGGATGTCCCAAATTACCGGTGGTAGGCCCCGCAATGATACGTAGAATGCTATTCTGAATGACCTTGTCCATATCAATAAAGTGTCCCATTTGGATGGTGTAATTCAATGTAGCTCGTTCTCTTGTCACCTCACTGATGTTGTTACTGGGAATTAATTTGGCAGATATAAATTGATGCCACATTTTGCAATTAGCTGTCAACCCGGATGTAGAAAAGTTAGTCACAGCACTAGCATTACGTTTCTATTCAGTGCATGTGCAAGCTAGTGATCAAGCTAGTGGGGTCAACTCCATCATCCCGTAATCTGGAGTAGTCATCGTTGGGAATATCATGTGTGTGGTAGAATCTGTTGATAGAAATGCTGTCAAATTTAACCCAACAACCACACACAAAAACCTTGAAATCGTCATGTTTCTTGGTATTAGCATAAAATTCCTTCACTAAAGGGATAGAACATGTCCGAGGGCAAAGCAAACGTTTGCCATCCCAAATTCTGATTTTGTTCCGATAATAGCCTCTCAAAACTTCACTCCGAGATGCAATTACTATGTACCACTGAATGCCTATATCTCTCTTCTGCCTCGGCGCTTACAAAATGCCTTCGATCATAATTAACAGTAGATGACGATGATTCCGTGACCTTAGACTTCTTTTTCGACGACATGGGAAATCATTTCACTACAAGGGCACAGTTTGGAGAGAAATATACCAAATTAGATCAACAATTGAGGTCTAAGTAGCATTCATATAGACATTTACTTAGGCATTTTCACAAACACCTTGTAGGCAATAACTTCACTAAATTATGAGCAAATAGTTCTAACCTTCATACATACCCAATCAAACAAAATTTCCCAACCAAGCATTATCCCAACAACATGGTAGAAGTTTCTACCAAAAACTAAGCAATTTCATGGAAGAGAGTGACTAAAGATCTTACCTTGAAGTTGTAGGAGTCTCCACAATCCAATAGCTTAGGTAAGAGGGTTAGATAAACAAGAATAAACAATTGGTAAAAGAATCTGAGATAACAATTAGATTTGAAGAGGGAAAAATCTTGATTATTTGGTTGAAAACTAGGGTTAAGGGGATTGGGAGGGGGGGTAGAGAGGAGAAATATATATATAAAAAAAAAAAAAAACAAAGGGGGGCTTTCTCCCCGTTTTTCCTTTTTCTTAAATGGGCTGAAAGCCTTACCGCCCAAGGCGCTCGGCTCATTGTAAAACAACTAATTTTTCTTAAAGCCTGGCGCTGCAGTGCCCAACATGGGCACCGTGACGTCGGCTGTTATGCAAATAATGAAAAAAAAAAGTTTTTTTTCTTACTTACTTACTTCCGACGTAACCCATTCGCACTTACAATCTAGGATTGATGCATTCATTCTTGGAATTGTACCTAAAAAAACAAAATTAGTAAAGTCACTAAAAACCATTTAGATAATGAATTAAAATATAAAGAGCAGAATTTGGGTTGCCTTCTAAGAAGCGCTTCATTTACGTCATTAGCTAGACGTAGATGTGGATTAAGGTTGATTCTTTAAGAGCAATGTCGTCCACGTCTCGATCTTCCATTCCGTAGTAATGTTTGAGACGTTGTCTATTTGATTGGAATATGGATCCATCCTTGCTTACCAGCTCCACTGAACTATAAGGAAATACCTTATGAATTATAAATGGTCCCGACCATCGTGATTTAAGCTTTCCAGGAAAGAATTTCAAACGTGAATTGAATAAAAGGACTTGTTATCCTGGTTTGAATTCCTACCTTAGGATCCTCTTGTCATGCTACAGCTTTGTTCGTTATTTATATATCTTCTCATAGCCATCATTCTGAAATTCCTCTAATTCGTCAAATTGCAGCAAGCGTTGTGGACCCGCTAATTTCGTGTCCAAGTTTAACTTTCTCACAGCCCAGTAAGCTTGATGCTCAAGTTCAACTGGTAGATGACACGCCTTTTCAAATACCAGTCGGTATGGTGACATTCCAATTGGTGTTTTGAATGCTGTTCGATATGCCCAAAGAGCATCATCTGGCTTGTGTGACCAGTTCTTGCGATTGGTGTCACTGTCTTCTCTAAAATTTGTTTGATCTCTATGTTGGATATTTCTGCTTGCCCATTTGCTTGAAGGTGATAGCCAAGTACCAATTTGTGCCGGACATTGTATTTAGCCAAAATGGAATTGAAAAGTTTATTACAAAAATGTGTACCTTCATCACTTACTATTGCCCTAGGCGTGTCAAAACGAGTGAAGATATTTTTTCGTAGAAACCTCAAAACTGCATTTGCATCGTTAGTTGGTGTAGTTATGGCTTCAACCCATTTGGATACATAATCTACTGCAAGGAGAATATACACCTGGCAAAAGGATGGTGGAAAAGGACCCATAAAATCGATGTCCTATATATCAAACAGTTCTACCTCAAGTATATTGGTTAATAGTAGTTCCTCATGCCTCGAGATGTTCCCCGTGCGTTGACAACGGTCACAAGTTTTCAGAAAAGCATAACAGTCCTTGAACAAAGTTGGCCAATAAAATCCAGATTGTACCTTGGAGGTAGTACGTGTAGGACCGAAATGACCTCCATAGGGCGATGAATGACAATGCTCCATGATGGATTTTGTTTCTTCCATAGGAACACACCTCCTAATTATTCTATTAGCGCATCTCTTGAAAAGTAATGGATCATCCCACAAATATGACTGACATCATGAAGGAATTTCTTCTTTTGATGGTGAGTCAAGTCCCATGGTAATTCCCTCCATGCTATAAAGTTAACAAAATCTGCATACCATGGAGTGCTTGAAGAAACTGTCAAAAGTAGCTTATCCGAAAAAAATCTCTATAGACACTATTATCCATCACCTTTTCATTTTCCATCCTTAAGAGATGATCCGCAACAACGTTCTCACTGTCCTTCTTATCCCGAATCTCTACATCAAACTCTTTTAATAGCAAGACCCATCTGATTAAACGTGGCTTGGCATCTTTCTTTTCAAATAGATATCTGATTGTAGCATGATCTGTGAAAATAATTACTTTGGTGCCAATGAGATATGATATGGATTTGTCACATGCAAAAACTACTGCTAGCATTTCTTTCTTTGTTGTAGTGTAATTCAGTTAGGCTCCATTTAGGATTTTGCTAGCATAGTGAATTGCTCGAAATATCTTGTCACACCTTTGCCCTCGCACTGCCCCAATAGTGTAGTCACTAGCATCACACGTGACTTCAAATGGCTGACCCCAGTCCGACGTTATCATCACTGGAGCTGTAACTAATTTCTCATTTATTGCTTCAAATGCTTTCAAGCAATTTTCATCAAACACGAATGTAGTGTCTTTCTCCAAGAGGTTACATAGAGATTTAGTTACCTTAGAGAAGTCTTTAATGAATCTTTTGTAAAACCCAGCATGTCCCAAGAAACTTCGAATACCTTTGACATTGGTAGGTGGTGGTAGTTTTGCTATTGTATCAATTTTTGCCTGGTCAACTTCAAGTCCCCTTGCTGAAACATGTTGGCCCAACAGAATACTTTCTTGTACTATAAAATGACAATTCTCCCAATTTAGAACTAAGCTCTTTTCCTCACAACATTGCAATACCAAGGAGAGATTGTGATGGCAGTTGTCAAAAGAAGTACCAAATACAGAAAATTGTCTATAAATACCTCCATTATGTCCTCTACCATGTCTGAAAAGATTGCCATCATGCAGTTTTGAAAAGTGGCTGGTGCATTGCATAACCAGAATGACATCCGTTTGTAGGCAAAAGTCTATAAGGGCAGGTGAATGTTGTCTGCTCCTGATCTCTGGTGCTATTGCAATTTGGTTGTAGCCCGAGTAGCCATCAAGGAAACAATAGTGGGAATGGCCTGCTAATCTGTCCAGCATTTGATCGATGAAAGGTAGTGGAAAGTGATCTTTCCTAGTGACTTTGTTTAGCTTCCTGTAATCAATACATACCCTCCAGCCAGTTACTGTTCTTGTAAGAACTAGTTCGTTGTTGTCATTCTTGATTACCGTTATTCCGCCTTTTTTTGGCACCACTTGCACTGGGTTAACCCATTCACTGTCTGAGATGGCAAATATAATCACTGCCTTTAGTAACTTTAGTATTTCTTCCCGAACCACCTCTTTCATTGCTGGGTTTAGTCTTCTCTGATGTTCAATGGATGGCCTATAAGAGTCCTCTATGAGGATTTATGCATGCAAATTGTAGGGCTTATACCTTTGATATCAGCTATTGACCAACCCAACGCTGCCCTGTGTTTTCTTAATATTCTTAACAGCCTATCTTCTTCATCTGTGGTGAGTGAGGAAGAAATTATCACTGGAGATGTAGAATTTTCCTCCAAAAATGCATATCGAAGGTGATCTGGTAGCTGCTTCAATTCAACTTTAATGTCTTCATTACCTTCGTTTTCACTTAACTCCGTTGAATGTTGAATATCTTTGCTCTGTGTTAGATCATCTTTAGTTTGTGAAGACTCAATAGCCAATATGCAATCTACTAAGTCTTTACGATCTGTGTACTCTCCAAGGTATTAATGTCCTCCCTTGTTGCACTAAACATCATACAATGTTCCAAAGGGTCTTCAATGAATAATTTCTCTTCTATCACTACAGATTCGAAGAAGTCAATTCTGTTGCAAGTGTTGGCATCATCTGGAAACTTCATTGCTTGGTAGCTATTGAACATCACTTCCTCATCATTCACTGTCAATGTCAACTGACCTCCTTGTACATCAATCAAAGCACTTCCTGTTGCTAAAAATAGCCTACCAAAAATCAATGGAATTTGTGGATCTTCCTCCATGTCCAATACAACAAAGTCAGCTGGGAAGATAAATTTGTCATTTTTAACCAAAACATCTTCAATGATCCCTTGAAGATATGTGAGTGATCGGTCAGCTAGCTGTAGGGTAACTGTTGTCGGTTTTACTTTCCCAAGTCCCATCTTCTTGAAAACTGATAAGGGCATCAGGTTGATGCTTGTTCCAAGATCACATAGTGCTTTTTCAAAAGAAGAGCCTCCAATGGTACAAGGAATAGTGAAACTTCCCGAATCTTTTCTCTTGTGGGGTAATTTCTTCTGAAGAATAGCAGTGCATTCCTTTGTCAACTTCACTGTTTCATACTCTTCCAGCTTCTTCTTCTTTGACATCGCCTTCTTCATAGATTTGGTATAGTTCGGCATCTGTTCCAAAGCATCCGCAAAAGGAATATTTTTATGAATTTTCTTGAAGATTTCTAAAAATTTAGCAAATTTTGCATCAAATTTCTTTTTTTGAAAACACTGTAGAAAAGGAAGTGGGGGCTTGATGATCGGTGAATTATCAGGGAATGATATGGAGTAAGGCTTGTGAGCCTTCTGTGTTTCTTTAGCCTTTTGTCCTGTTGCTACTTGTTCTTCCTCTGTATCAGGTGTAGGATTTGTTACTTCTTCGGGCTTACTTTCTCCAATCTGTTTCCCACCCCTCAGTGTAATGGTCCTGAAATGCTCTTTTGGGTTGATTTCTATATTACTTGGAAACTTTCCATGTTGTTGAGACTTTATTGATGTCGCCAACTATCCAATCTGAACCTCTAGATTTTTCATTGTGGCTCCCATGTTCATCACATGTGTTTCGATATTGTCTAAACGTGTTTCATCCTTATTGAATCGAGATCTTGTCTCCGGAATGTACGTTCCAAGGATGACTTCCCTTCAGAATTTTGAGTGTTGAACCCAGGTGGAAGTTGAAGTGTGTTTCTGTTATTGCCATATGATAGATTTTCATGATTCTTCAGCCCTGCATGATAGTGATTTGAAGAGTAGTTGCCCTTCTGATTATAGTTTCTACTGTTTACGTACTGAGCTTGTTCATTCCCAATCTCTGTCTCCTGATGTGATGATGAAGCAACCATAACTAAATCCAATTTTTGTTGATTTCCTTGAGTGGTAAATGCAGCTATCTAACTAGTAAGTGACGAGACCTGAGTTGCTAATGCTGTGATGGGGTCCACTTCATGAAGTCCCACCACTTTTTTAATGCTTGATCTCTCACTCGGCTATTGATAACTATTTGCAGCTATGTCATCTAACAAGGAGTATGCATCATCCGCCGTTTTAGCCATTAAAGTGCCTCTCGTAGCTGCATCCACTATGGTTCTAGTCTGCCCATTTAACCCATTGTAGAAGATCTCAATCTGCATCCAACTCTGGAAACCATGTTGAGGACATCTTCTAAGCAAGTCCTTAAATCTTTCCCAAGCTTCATAGAACGGTTCAAAGCCAGACTGTCTGAATAGACTAATCTCGCTTTGAAGGTGAGCTGAGTTGGAAGGTGGAAAGTACTTGGTGAGGAATTTCTGAGCTAAAGCATCGGTGAGGAATTTCTGAGCTAAAGCATCACACATTGTAATTGACCCGTACAATATTGACTGGAACCAAGCTTTTGCATTATCCCTTAAGGGGAAAGAGAATAGACGGAGCTTAATTGCCTCATCGATCACTCCATTAATCTTAATAATATCACATATTTCTAGAAAAGATCCCAAATGAGCATTTGGATCTTCTATTGCTACTCCCCAAAATGATTTTACTATACCATACGTATTAGCTCTGGCTTCAGTTCGAAGTTGTTTGCAGCTATAGCGAGGCGTACGATGTCGGAATAGTTATCATTAACAATGGGCCTGACATAGTCCCGAATAGCTCTTTGTTGATTATTTCCATTAGCTGCTCTTGCTTTCTGTTCAGCTATTGCTTCACGTTCATATCTTTGTATACCCCTTAAATAGAGAAATGTGAATTATGGTTCAGGATCAACAAGCAATAGGTTGATGTTACTCGGCCTTCGCATAAACAACTAAAATTAAAATGACAAAAACTATTAAAAACATAAATGAAATAAATAAAACTTAAAAATAAAAATAATTTCTAAATTAAAATGGACACTAAATGGTAATAATATCAATAGAATTCAAATAAATGAATCCCCGGCAACGGCTCCAAAAACTTGTCACGAGTTTTATACAACATGAAATTACCGTAAGTGTACGGTATCAAGTTTTGTAATATAGTGAAATGTCAAACCCACAGGAATTGATACTTGAGTTACCGAGTATTATAATTGTTTAGTTTCAATTGTATTCAGACGTTCAATTTTGTATCAATGTTGTAATTTCAATATAGTGTAGATGGACAAAAATTGGCAAGTCAACAAAGCAAATCCTAGAGAAGNAATCTTAAAGAAGTTATCAGATTATAAAAGCCTAGGGAATGATTTCATCATACTATCGACAATGTTTTTCTTCCTATATAATTTTAACTCAATCAGATTTTTCTTAAATTATAGGCGAGAACCTAAGCATTATTCTATCTCCTCTCTCGAGTGCCGAATAAAACTTATCTCTATAATTTAATTCTAATATCTCTATTCTGATTAAATGTATAAAGATTTCAATGTACGTGATTCTTGATTCAAACAAGCCTCAAAGATTCGTACTTTCTCGCGAAATCTACGAAATCTAGGTTATGTTGTTCCTTGATCACGCCTAAATTTCCCTCTCTCGAGTGCCGAAATTTATGCAACAATTCATTCAACTAGTGACCAATTAATTGAATGCATTAGACACAAACAACATAAATAAATTAACAGAAAAATCCAAAAGAGTTAAATTATATAGGAATCAAACATGTCTCAAGTTGATTATATCAAACCCTAGATCTAAAAGTTTAGTTCATAATGAAGAAAATTGACATAATTGAATTAAGTATGAATAACATTAATAAGAAGAAAGGGTTTAGAAAAACTATTTGATGCCGCTAGATTTCTTCTTCCAATTGTGTCAGTCTTTCCTTTTTCCATTGATTTCATCCAGTTTTGTCTTCAATCTTCTTGCCTTCTTCTAGCCATCAACAACCCCCACTTTTAGGTCTTCAAAAATGTGTATTTATGTTTCCCTGCGGTTGCAAGGCAAATTGGATGTGGGCTAGGCTGAAAATCTTTTAAAAATTTCGTTTTATGTCTTACCCAGAAGGCGGTGCCTTGTCGCCGCTATTACTTCTCTTACTGGCACCTTGGCGCCAACGATTCTATTACTTTTCTTTACGATTGGCGCTTTGGCACCCAGGGCAGCGCCGTTCTGTAAATTTCTCCCTTTTTCCTGGCACCCAGCATTTTGCTTCAATTTTCTGGGACGTTTCTTCTTAACTTAATTTGCTCCTCTTTTGGCTCTTTTCCACTTCATTCCTTTCTTCCCTTATCTCCATGTCAAACCTCTTTCCATGATAATCATCATAGCTCCATTTCAAGCTCCAAATCACTTCATTTTTATCCAATTTGTCTAACTATAAAACAACACGAACATACGCATCAAAGTGCTCAAGAACAAACTAAAAACAACTTTGTTAAATGAACTTGTTTAATGAGTTAATTACACTCATCAGTAACCTCACTTTGGGGTTTGATTTGTACATGAACAATAGTTGTTCTTTAGTGATTTAAGCACTGGTTGACATATTTTTGGCATGTGGGCTTTGATAATAAATATAGGTATTATTTTCAGTTTATTGTGTTAATCTTTTACAGTTCATTTTGGTTTCTTTTAGTATATATATTTTGGTTGATCTTGTGAGCTAATCTGTGAAACGCCTCCCAATAGTGGTATCAGAGCATTGGAGGGAGTTCTTGATACTGTCTGCACTCGATCTTGATACTGTGACCCTTTCTTGAGCTGTTCTTCGTGTTTACTTGAAACCCTAATAAGGGGATTTGGTGAGATCCCTTAAGTTTTTCATTTTTCAAATGTAAATCAAGTTGTATACTCGTTTGGGTTTTCTGCCTTGTGTTGTTTTTTGAAAACCTGAATTCTTAGCTCCTTGTAATTCCTTTGTCCAGAAACCGTAAGAGGTGTCTAGAATTTGAGGGTTACTTAGATTACAGTCAAGATTCTTGATAATCTTGATTTCTAAAATTCATTATGCAATATTACTTAAGCTTGATTAAATTAGTGTATATAAGTTTTGCCTCTGATACAATACTGTAATTGTATTGATGTGGATAAATTGTGTACATTGTGATATAACTGAAGTGCCTGCTCTCTGTACTTGCAATTTGTATACTCTGTTGTATCCCTTGAGTGGTGATACCCGTCCTGATTCTTGGTTGCAAGTTACTGCTTAGTGTCTGGTTGATCTGTGTACATCCATTTCATTCAAATTTTCTTAAAATGATTTCTTCAAAATTTGAAATGGAAGTTTTAATAGTAAAGGAGACTTTAGTTTTTGGCGCCAAAAAATGAAAGCTCTTTTACTTCAACAAAAATGTGCTAAGACTATCGATAAGTCATGGTCTATTGATCTTGAAACTAGTAAGGTGACTGAACAAGATGAAACTGCATGGAGTACCATTTTCTTGCATTTGTCTAACAGTGTGATTAGAGAAATTGATAAGACTAAGACTACTACTGAACTTTGGAAGAAATTGGAATCCACTTACTTGAATAAAACCATTCCTAATAAGGTGCATCTTTTAAAACAATTCTTTGGTTTTAAACTGGACCCTTCTCTTAACCTTGAAACCAACATAGATAGGTTTAACAGACTATCCCATGACCTTGCCAACTGTGACGAGAAACTCTCGAGTGGGGAGTTGGCTGTGGTCTTGTTGAATTCTATTGGTGATAAATATAAAAATGCTAAAAGTGCAATTGAATATGGGAG
>CAIGRF010226431.1:7864-39871 GCA_903798235.1 Fraxinus ornus | reverse complement strand
GGTTAAATTTTAAGTTTTAGCCCCTCAAGTTTTAAATAAATTCAAGTTGGACCTTAATGTTTTGGGTTTTCCGTTAAAATAAGAAATTCCGTTAGTTTTTCCGTTAAACCAAGAAATTCTGTTTCATGGCCACTTTTTATATATAGAAAGATATATATATATATATACACACGTGCAAAATTTTTCCAATTCAAAATTCTGTACATTTCCTATACTTAAAGACAATTTTCTTTTAACACAACACCCTCTGGTGCAAGAAAGAATCCATTTCCGCAATAAGTACTATGGACAAAAGTATGAATATAAACAAGTTAAAATTATGTGATTCTCAACTTTTATCCATAAATTTTTCATAGATATTCAATTCATCCTTAATTTAAAAAATAATGTTCATTTCCATCCTTAGCCTCTTGTTTAGCTCTCATTTCTTAAAATTCATTTTCTTCAAACTCATTTTCAAGTAGATATTTCAATCGACCTACAATTTTTATCAACTTTTTAATCATACATTTCATTAACTTTTATCAAAACCTACTAAAAGTCCGATTTTTATTCAAACAAAATAAGGACTTAATCTCTCGTTATGTCAATATGTCAATTTCATAAAATTAATTATTTAAACTTGATAGGCAATTGTTGAATATCTATGAAAATAAATATTTAAATTTTCAATAGCATTAATATTTAAATAAATGAAATGTAAATAAATAAATAAAAATAAATTAATCGTGTATGTAGTGTAAATTAAGAATTTACCTTAAACAAATAAGATATACAAATTCTTTTTCGTTATGTGGTTATTATAGATTTTAAAATAAATCGACTTAAATTAAGTATTTTTTTTATTTGGTGTATTTGTTTATGATCATAATTTAGAATTTTAGATTGAACAAAGTATTTTTTTTTTTAAAAAAAATTATCATCAAAGTTAAAAAATAAATTCCCTAGGATCAAAGTTAAAACTAGCTTGCAATATATACATTTGACCTATACATTTGGTAAAAAATTGTAGATTTACAAAAGATTTTAGAAACGTTGAAAAATAAAAATAAAAATTGTTGGAATATTCTAGAATAAAGAAGATGGATCAAAATGATTTGTAACTAAATGTCGCATTTAAAAATATATAAGAAACTATTAATAGTTGAATAAAACTTCCTAAAAATATATCTACAAAAGATAATATAGAGAAAACCGTAAAATTGAATCAATCTCCATCATTCATTTAGTGGAAGTGAACTATAAAGGTCAAATATGTCTCATTTGTAACTAACCAAATTAGAAGTAGGGTGAGAGTTAAATATCAAAACTAAGATATGTATATATTATGTTTAGCGATAAAAAAATGTTCTTTTAGAAGAAATTTTATTGTGAAACTCGAAAATGATTTGGGTTATATTACTACGTTGATAAGACATTTTTTAAGAGTCCAAATTAAATTTTGGTCATGATAGTAATGTTGTACACATTTTTCTTAGAATTATTTTAAGGTGTCGATTTCTCTTATACGACAAATTCTTATTTTGGTTTGGTTGCGATATTTGTGACTATACATTCTATATTAATTATCGCCTATATTAAGTCCTAAAAAATAAGATTAGACACATTTTGTATGGTGCCAAATAGCCCTTAAAAAAATAAGATTTTGCCTCAAATCTAATTCTTTTTCTCTACTAAAGCATTCCCATTTAATTATACTATCCACTAAGTAAGTGCCCTAACCACTCTCCACTTACCTTATCATTTAAATGACTGGGGTTAACTGTCAAACCGCCACTCTCATTGCATTTGAAAGCCTTAACCTCCTTCAACTCTTGTAGCCGTTTTTCTCTCACAAACCACCATATATGTACACATAAATTTTGCTTATATATATCCATAGAAAAAGGCACCTTTGAATCTCGAATTCATCTAAAGCATAGGCTAGGAGCACGCTACATTGTTGATAAATTGGGCACAAATGAGGTACTCGATTAACTCCAGATATTTGAGATAGCGTCTTTTTGGCACTTTTGTAAGTGAATCAATTTTTTTATTTATTTGCGTTATATGCGTTATTGTGTTACTCATGAGAAAATTGAAGCACTCTTTGGTGGTTTGAATAAGATAAGAAGATGATGATTTTTGTTACTCGAAAGGGGTTATCAAAATTTGAGAATAAGTGGACTTTATGATCACTAGTTCACTTTACAAATTGACGATGACACAAATAATCAAAGTTTGCATTTTGGAAATTATATTCTTTACTTGTGGTACTCATCCCCTACTAAAATGTACAGGTTAAGTCGAGGCATGACAATGACTTGTCATAGTGGCTAGTGCTCGACGATATGGAGTGCTCTTAAACTTTATAGTAAAATTTTCATTTATGTAAATTTTTGTGAACACTTTGTAAATTTATGCAAGCACAGCTGATGTATGTGTAATGTGTATGTTTTGGATGGATGGATTTAGCATTGTCTTGGTGTTTGCGTATAAACATAGAGAATTCTTGTAATGTTTGCGCGGACGTTGAGAGCTCTATCAATGAAGCAATTCTATACTGCAAAAGATCACTCAGTACTTGTTAATACAATCTTTGTTTAGTTATCAGTTGAACATCAATTATTGCATTAGTCTTGCTCCTGTAACCACAAACTTTCTGTATGTAAACAAGAAATATTGAAAATTCAAGTGTTGAAGACAATTTGTAACCAGAATTTTCTTCCCCACCATATTTATTTGTAGCAATTATTTCATATTTGTGACACAGTTCATATCTTGATAGCCGAATGATTTTTTTTCCATTAAAATGATTTTTTTTTTACAATTAGTTATAAAATTTGTAACCATTGCCGAAAACAAAAAAAAAGAAAGATTGGAATTCATTTTCCCACCAACCCTAAAAAGAAGGAAAAAGGGCGTGTGGGGGTGGGTGGGAAAATTTCTTCTTTGCCAAATTTTACCTATCAAACAACTTTTTAAGGGTGGAATTTCCATGGAAATTCAAGCTGGACCCTTAATTCAAATATGTGGCTGCCTCGTCTTTTACTTCTATGATCTATCTTTTCTGTCACACATACAAATATGCACATATTTGTATGTATCTATTAACTACTTGTATTGTTTAAGATTGGTTCTGAATTTGGTTTTGGATGTTTTGACTGGAACCTTGTACAAGGGCCTCAGCAAAGCCTCCGGTGGCTATTAGCCAGCGAGAAAGAGCAGTAAAGCATTCTCTTCTTCATTCGGGTCACCGGTTTTCGAATGAATTGGATGGTTTTTTACCGAGTTTTGTACCGATTTCTTTACCTCCAATTTTCACTCTGTGATCGTACCAAATTCCAATCAGATTCTAGATTTTTCCAGTTGAACCAGTTGGTCCGATTCGAATTTGAAACATTGGGAAAAACCCTCCGATTGGAATATAGTGAAAGAAACAAAAAGTTCTCACTAAAAGTGTTTTGGTGAAGTATTACGTAAAGTGAATTAACTAGGTCATTGTCCATGTTTATAAGCATCCAACCAAGAACTTGCCGTCCTTTGTCCCGTACGTCATTCTCTTTCCTATTTTTGGAAATGAATTTTTGAAAAGAAAAAAATTGTTCTAAAAACTCAAAACGTCAAAAAGATGTTTTGAGCATTTTCAAGCAAAAACACGAAAATGAATGAAAACACGTTAAACACACCCAAATTAAAAAACAATCTTCTATCTTTCACATCATTTCTCTCCTGTAAGATTCACTCCAGAGTTCTTGTCTAGGGTTTGCTCTGTCTTCCCTCTCACAAACCTCCGACAAACTCCAGTGCATGTCCCGTATGTCAATTGTCCATATATTTGCAGGCAATCGATGGTTTAGACAGATAAATAAGAGAGAGAGAATGATGGGAACGGTCTTGGAAGTTACATTTTTCAAATTTCTTATCTTTTTGTTTCCAATGTTATTTCCTAATATGTGGTTACTGTATTTGTATTTATTTTGTTGTATGGTTTGTGGTTTTATCAACATGTGTCATTTGGGCAATGATTTTTTTTTTTTTTAATTTATATGTGTTATTGTGTTACTCATGAGAAATTTGAAGCATTCTTTGGTGGTTTGAATAAGATAAGAAGATGATGATTTTTGGTACTCGAAAGGGGTTATCAAAATTTGAGAATAAGTGGACTATCTAATCATTGGTTCACTTTACAAATTGACGATGATACAAATAATCAAAGTTTGCATTTTGGAAATTATATTCTTTACTTGTGGTACTCATCCCCTACTAAAATGTACAGGTTAAGTCGAGGCATGACAATGACGTGTCATAGTGGCTAGTGCTCGACGATATGGAGTGCTCTTAAACTTTATAGTAAAATTTTCATTTATGTAAATTTTTGTGAACACTTAGATGATACTTTTAAAAATGTTTAAACGTCCATTTTGTCCATTTTTATGTAAGTCACATCAATTTTAATTTAGAAATGTCGGGTAGACTATGTGTGAAGTCCAATAGTTTGCTGAATTGAAATTTCAGTTTCTGTCCTCCTACTTAAAAATGACATCTCGGGCTATGTTATATTTTTTAAAGTGAAATTGGTAGGGTCTGAAAGGTTTTTGAGTTTTCTAATAGTAGTCTTTAGAAATTACCTTAAGATTTTACTTAGAGAATAAGTTATGCTTATTTTAGTAAATTGTGTTGGGTCAAACTCGAAAATATAGTCCTGTTCATACTTCAAACAACATTGTCGAGACCCCAATTTTAGATATGTTGTACGTATACAAATTTTATAGTCTCTGTTAAATCTTAATAAATTTAGTCGATATTTGTTAGGTCAAATATGCCCATGTTTGTTACACATTAAAATTTTTATTCACATTCTTCTACTCATTTTCAACCACACATTTTTCAATAAAATAATATTTTCCGTCACATCAATAATTTTTTCTTTTTTTTTCAATAACACATTTTCCATTAATATACTATTTCAGAATACATTCTTTCAAAATAATGTAGCTTAAACACATCCAAAGTTTTAAATTTTTACTGTTCCTTTATGCTTTTGAATATTGAAGAACACAGTAGATCCAATTTTTATTCATTTTTCCCCAATATATTGGACCTTGAAGCATTAAATCATTGTAAAGGCCAAAATGTGAAAAGACAAAAAAGTTAGGGGCGGTTCTTTTTGCTGTTTTCATACTATTTTCTGTTTTCGATTTTTTAAAACAGTGAAAACGCATTTTCTTTCCTATTTTTGGAAATGGATTTTTGAAAAAAAAAAAACAATTGTTCTAAAAACTCAAAACGTCAAAAAGATGTTTTGAGCATTTTCAAGCAAAAACACGGAAATGAATGAAAACACGGAAAACACATCCAAATTAAAAAATAATCTTCTATCTCTCATATATCATTTCTCTCATGTAAGATTCATTTCAGAGTTCTTGTCTAGGGTTTGCTCTGTCTTCCCTCTCACAAATCCACTATACTTACGCATCGTCCACGGCCTCCGTCTTATTTTTCCAACGCCGTCCCACCTCTGACAAACTCCAGTGCCTGTCCCGTACGTCAATTGTCCATATATTTGATCGATAGTTTAGATAGATAAATAAGAGAGAGAGAATGACGGAACGGTCTTGGAAGTTACATTTTTTTGTGGGATATGCTTTATGCTTGATATTTTGGAAATCATGAATTCTAGAGAGAGAGATATTATTTGCAAGATTGTTAGTTAAGAAATGTTCTTCTTAGAGTCTAGTAATTATGTATTTCTCCTTATTACTAAACTGGCATCAAAGGTTGTGGTCACTCAACAAAGGGTTGGCTTGCCATCAACAAACGAGTCCCAAACCCTAAAGTGAGAGTTTTGGTTTACCTCGAGGGACACATTTAAGAAACACAAATCTATATACATTTGAATCCTAATATCCTATGATCATTTTCTTTAACTAAATTAAAAAAATAATTAATTTACAACATTTAAGTTACTCAATTGGATTGGATTGGATTCGACTGAGTTGAATTAGATATAACAATAAACAAGATTTTAAATCCTTATTTACTGTACACCCTACCAAACTAGCTATTAAGTATACAAGTGCATCTACCTTGACGAAAAGTTTCATTCATTGAAGTGCAGTGTGATTCTTGATTGAGAACTCAAAACGCTTGCAAAGTCCGCACTTCCAGTCGATACAATATCCTGAGTCGAATGCCAATTCGAAGAAAAACTATTTGATCCTGAAGACTTGGTTGTGTCATCTGAGGCTAGCAGGCTAGAATTCTGAAATGGTGGTTGTTTAGCTTTAGGAATCACAATCTTGTCATCCCTTAGCATCCGAACTACTTCCGATATGGATGGCCGTAATGACCTATGCGTTTGCGTGCACAGAAGCCCTATTTGAAGCACGCGTGATGCCTCCTCTTCATGAAAATCGCCCTTCAACCGCGTATCAATTGTTCGAGTAATTGTTTTCGATTTGTAGTTCTCCCATACCTGAGAGCAGAAATTTATGCCTCAGTGCAACTAATAGCATATTTAGCTAAGAATAAGTAACTTATTTTCTTACTTAAAATAAGATAAAAAGTAAGTTATTCAAACATGTTTCGTTTATTTCTATTGTATTGAATGATTTAAGGCTCACGGATTGTAAAACGGAATCATTCACGAAGATGCTGTTTTTTCTGCCACACGCTATTTCTATGGACAGCACACCGAAAGCGTATATGTCGGCCTTCTCAGTTAAGCAACCTTGAACGAGATATTCAGGAGCAAGGTAACCTCTTCAAAAAAGGAAAAAAAAAAATTACATTTTTTGTTCATTTCACTATGATATGTAAATGAAAACCGCAACAAAAAACATATGCGCATAGCTGGACACTTACACGGTTCCTGCAACTCCGGTACTGATGTGGGATTTATCGGTACTAACACGTCGAGCAAGTCCAAAATCAGCTATTTTTGGCTCGAGATTCTCATCGAGCAGAATGTTACTGCTTTTTATGTCCCTGTGGATAATCTTAGCTTGACAGCCTTCGTGAAGATGCGCAAGCCCCTCAGCTATTCCACAAATTATATTTAGTCGCTTATGCCAACTTATCGGTTGAGCTATTTTCCTATCTTCACGAAACATTAGTCATAAAAACTCGAAGCAATCTAAAACTCGAAGAAAATATCAAAACCCACACATACCAAAGAGCATTTGATCAAGATTTTTGTTAGGCACGAATTCATACACGAGAAGACTCTCTGGCCCTTCGATGCTACAACCGTAAAGTTTTATAAGATTCTTGTGCTGAATCCCGCTAATCAAGTTGACCTCATTGAAAACTTTATCGGCCCATTGTCGTGTATTGAAGAACAATCTTTTCACAGCAACCACTGTTCCATTAGGAAGAGTCCCTTTATACACAGTGCCAGCTCCTCCTTGGCCAAGTTTGTTCGAGGGGTGAAAAAAATCTGTTGCTTTCTCGAGTATTTCGTACTTGAAATTCAATTCCGATGATTGAAACGAACTTGGCATAACAACAATCTTCTTGCACTCTATGTACAAGTTACACAATGATCACATCAGAAATACATTTGAATACAGGTCGAAAATAAATCACACAGTTTTCAGATGAAAATTTACCTTGCTTTGTGTTCGAATATCTTATGTATCCAAGGTACGCTCCAAGAGCACAGAAAAGCACTAAGAGTACTGATACTGGGATCAATACAATGGTCAATGTAGATTCAGCATTGCCTATACAAAAACACCAGAAGATGAAAGAACGAAAAAATAATGCGTCCGTACAACACCAACTAAAAAACGACAAACTAAGTCTTGTTCCTAATGATGCATGCAATTATCAAAAAATTTGTCGATGAATATATCAAGAATTTTCGAGATCTTTTTTCCTCACCTCCATCATTTTCCAATTTTGCAGTAGCATTATCGAAGAAATTATGAGTGGAGTACCTCAAATAGCAACCGGCATTCAAGACTTGCCCTTCGACGCCAGGCAAACACAAATCTATCTCGACCCCGGCCTCATTCAAACACTGCGTGCATTTTTGCGCATCCAAAGTATTCCAGCACTGACCTAATGCATACACATTGATCAATCCACGTTTCACCTCGGTCGTCCCATATCCCTTGTTCGATGCAGCCGATAGAGTCACATTCATTACTGCTTCATTAACTATGCTAGTAAAATCTGCTTTGATGTGCTTATCTCTCGTTATATCAGTCGAATTACCGCACTTATTTTCCAATTTTCCGACCTTTTCGACACTTTCCCCCCAAAAATTATACTGTTCATACCTAACAAAACAACCTTCTAAATAAATGGATCCTCCAATGGCCGGAAGACATCGGCCGAGTTTCTTTTTCGCTTCTGTAAAACAAATATTACAATCTTCTTGAGATAAATCTTTATGGCATTGGGCTAACCCAAAAATTTCCGGCCTCGGTGAGGAAATCGAATGTACTCCAAATCGATTTTTTTCAATTAAACCGGTTAGGGTTCGCATAAGGTTCACGTAATTGAAAGCGAAATTCCCATCGGCACGAACATTGGAGCCTTTGCATAAAAACCCAGATACCGATGCTCGTGGATCCGAAAGGGAAGGTGAGAAAAAGAAGAAACATAATGAAATTATGATCAAAACCATTTTGAGAAATAAATATGAAAAATGCATTGAATCAAAGCCTAGATTGATAAGCTATACAATTATAAACACAATTGTAGGATCCAAAAGGGGGAAATTTAGAAACAAAATTTTAGCTGCAAATCAAGAAATATTAAAATCCTAAATGGGTTTGTGATTATCATTTTTCTTCCTTTTTTTTTTTCCTCTGTAAATTTTTGTTTTAAAACAGAGCAAACAGAGGACGGTGCTCTGTTCTAAAACAGAAAAATTAATAAAATGTGTTTTAGTAAATAGATTTTTATGAATGCATATTAATGAGTTTGTTTTGAGGAATAGAGGAAGAAAAAGAGAGGAAAAAATGAATTGAAAGTTTTGATCTTGTTTTGGTATGCATGCCTGCATGGAGATGATAATGTTTATCGTATAGAATTAATTTCACAAATGGTCATTGGAGTTTAAGTAAATATTTCGAGTTGATCCTTAAGTATTTATCTAATCCTCTTGGTTGCAAAAATTACTATGCCCTTGTTTGGCGTTACTAAAAATTAGATTTTGATAAAAGTTGATGAAATATATGGTTGAAAATTCGGTAAAACTGTGAATCCCATTAAATATGTGGTTAAAATTAATTGTTGAATTTGACTTAGATTTTTATCAGATTTTTCTAGCTACACAAAACATGGGTTTAACGTGTAATATGAATGGTTACTCGGGTAACGAAAGCAATGCCTATTGTCCAATCCTATGTGCGCCCAATAATGTCAAGGTGGACTTGTACACGTTAATTTAATACGTTAGTAACAATCGATGGGTATTCAAACTGGATTGGTGTAAAAGTTTCCAAAATTCATATGTAAGGATCGGAAGTCACTTTCACTAATAAGGTGACTATTTGTTTGAGGTTAACTAACTTCAGTGATTAAATTTGTTGATATAAATACTTTAAAGGCCAACTTGAACTTTTTCACAAACTTCATAGGCTATTTGAGAAATTACTCCATGTAAGAGCTATTCATTTATGTTCCAGCACTTCAGCTCTTTGACCTTTTTCTTCTTGTTTTTAGATTGTACTCGACTGGATTGTCAAGGTAAAAATATCATGGCTTTCATTTGTTCATGTTTGTGTAAAATTCAATTAAAATTGAAAATATGGTCATTATTGGGTCTCACCCGTCTAATAAAAGTCAACAATAACGACTAGTTTTTCAATTTTAATCTGATTTTAATCTCTATCGAACACGCCCTATATGTGATTTGTCTTGTGACTCTGCAATTTTAGATTTTTTCTGGAGCGCTCAATTCGATACACTAGTTGGAAACTCTAAATGGGTTTATTCTATACAAACAAGATAGTCGAATGTTTACAAAAGAAATAGGAATAAAAAAGTCAATTGGTTCACACGCTTTTCCACTATTTCTTTTCTTTCATTTGTTCCTCGATCTCAAGATCTCTCATACATGTTTTGTTACATTCCAGAATTCTTGTACCTAGGTCTGAGGCTGCCTCATAAAAGGTACTGCAAACAGTTGTGTTGGTTGGTTGGATGATCATGTACGTAGAGGATTGAAAAATAGCCTTACTGGAAAGCAAGAAAGATTTCCTAGAGATGGAATTCTAGTCACATTGCAAACATTTAAAACATAATTATGATATTTTTGGATTTGAGGATATTAATTTTTAAGGGTTCTAATATAATCAATAGAGACCGTTAGATTAGTATAAATTTAAGGGTTCGCATTATTTGTCAAAATTGTATGTCAAATATGTTGGTAGGGGGGACGCTTCCCTTAATATTGTGTGCTAAATTTGTTAGGATTTATGGTGTATTGACAATTCTTTAGACAAAAGGTTATTATAAAAGAATATGATTGTTACAAAAGAGGTTCTTAAAGTCAAGGAGTCGTTTGGACGGTTGTATAGATGAATTAAGAGTCTTTGGGTTCGAATATGGAATAAGGAGAAAGAGTCGCTGGATTTACATATTAGCACGTCGCCTAACTAATGCTTGAGCGGAAAAAGCGGAATCATTATCGCCTGCCTATCGCTCGAGCGACACATCTCTCGCTCGCCTATCCACATGTTGCTAGCCTAGCGCTCGAGCGACGATGTTATACATAAAACCCTAGTTGCGATTTTCAAGAGTTTGATTTATACTACCCAAATACCTCTTATTATAAATACTTAATGCTCAGTATGTTTTTGTGTATGTTTGATCATTATATCATAACTTCATAACATTAATTCAAGATCGAAGAACACATCCAAATATTGAGATTAAACATTTGATTCTTGAGATCAATCAACCACAAGTTGGGAAAAATATCAAATTCATATAATCCAAAACACCCACTTCTTAGATATAATCAGAAATGTACTTTCTCAATAGCTTTTAGAGATTGTTGAAGATTGAGGAAGGTTGGACCAAAAACACAGAAAGAGTAGAAGAACAATGTGTTTTTGGTGATCTATAAGAAATAAACAATTTCAGAAGATCGAGAGCAGGTGTGAGTGAAGTACATTCCAGCGGATCTTGAAGATTACAGGAATTAGATCAACGAGTCTAGCCAGTTTTCTAGGCTGGATTATACTATAAGCTCTTATTGTCTATGGTGAAAACTATTGGCTTGGTCCCGAAAGTTTTACCCAATTATGGGTTTTATCCATCTGTATGTTGATTACATTATTGATTTCACACAAGTCGACAATTTAACACATGATAGTTAATTCACGTGAACTGAATCTAGATTAATTAATTATTGTGACTTGTTGCAATATAAATCAATGATAATTTTTAATTCTGCAATATTCACCCCTCCTCTAGGTGTTTTAGGATCAAACTAATAACTTCTAAGTGGTATCATAGTCTAATTCGTTTTCTGAACCTAGTTTTCTCGATGAGTAATTCATTGTCTGTTCCATCACATATTGATGGCAGTAACTATACCTATTGAAAAATTAGAATGAGAGTCTTCCTGAAATTTATGGATGAGCGTATTTGGTTGAGCATAGTGAATACCGCCCCGTCTACCATAGTTGCAGGTGCAGTTACCCTTACTGATATCTCAACTTGGTCTAAGAAAGATTTAGATAAGTGTAATTGGAATATTAAAGGGCTTCAAGCTCTATTTATGGTTGTATCACCTGAAAAATCTAAGCCTGTGTCTATGTGTGAGGTTGTTAAAGAGGTTTGGAATATTTTACAGACCACATATGAGGGAACTCAAAATGTTTAGGATTCTAAGTTACAGATGTTGACCACTAGATTTGAAGAGATTAGGATGGAGGATGATAAGACTTTCGATGACTTCTATGCGAGCTTGAATGATATAGTTAATTCTAACTTTAACTTATGTGAGAGAATTTTTGAGCCTAAGATTGTCAGAAAAATCCTGAGATCCTTAACTAGGAGTCGGAGATTTAGGCCTAAAGTTATGGCTATCGTGAAGAGCAAGGATCTAGATGCTGTTAAGATTGAAGAATTGATTGGATCTTTCCAAACTCATGAACTCACCATATCTCAACCTAAGAAGAAAAAGTTTATAGCCTTGAACACTGTTAGAGAAAAAGAATATGATTCTTCTAATTCAGAATCACTTAATGATGAGGAAATAACATACATTGTTAAGATTTTTCAAAAAAATGTTTAGAAATAGAAGAAGACTAAAGAGAGACATAGAGGTGATTCCAGTGAGTCTAGAAAAAAGATCTAAATATGTGAGATGTCATAAGTGTCAAGGTTTTGGCCACTATAGAAGTGAATGCCCAATGGTAAGAGAAATCAAGGAAAAACTATGAATGTAACTTAAGAAGGTGAATAAAGTTGTGCTTAAGAAGGTCAATGAACTTGAGCTAGTTAGAGATAAACTTGTAGCTAACCTTCAGAAATCTACCTTATGCCTCAATAAACTAGATGTCGTGAATCAATCCTAGAGTCTAAGGTTAAGAATCTTACAAGTGAACTTGAGAAGTCCTCTAGGAGAGTTAGTGAGCTAACCATTGAGAATGAAATTAGAAATCCAGTAAATGAACCTTCTGAGCGAACTTGTATGTTCCAAGTCTCAACTTCTTGATTTCTCTAATGAATATTAGAAATTGGACAGTCTTTTGGGGTTGAACAAACCTGTTGGAACATAGGAGGTCTAGGATATAAGCAGACCGATCATAATAGGGCTAGTACTTCCAAAACCATTTTTATCCCTGCCACCAATCAGCATATGTACGTTCTTAATCCTGAACTCAAGAACGAGTATCGTAGGACAAATGCATACTAGACAGCTAGGACCTACCAACCTAGGAATAGATATCAGCGACCATATAACTTTGGACGTAAGTTTATCCCTACTTGTTTTAATTGTAGTGACTTAAGACATATAAGACCTAGATGTCATAAATTCCTTAATAGAAATAGAAATCAGAATTGTGACTTCCTCACTAATCAAGTGAGTCATTTGACCAAGTTAATGACACAGTTGACTCGGAATAAATCTTCCACTAAACAAGTTTGTGTTAAAAAGAATGATTTGAAAAATTTAGAAATTGATTACAATGTTTTTAAAGGTAAGAGCGTTTGTATACCTAACTAATTATGTGTTATTGATCCATGCTTATACTTATTAATCATGATTCATTCATCATTACATGCATCTCATTTTTCTATTTTTTTTTTGCCTTTTAGGTGGTTTAATTTTTTAAAAAAAATATAAAAAAATTTGCAAATTTGAAAAATTAAAAAGGATTTTTTTTTATTACATCATAATATATGATTACTTGAACATGTCAATTGTGACCAAATATGAGTTTAATTGATGTGTTGTAACATATTTTCCATTACTTTGTTTAGTTTGTGTGGAGTACTTAGTATATGTTTCTTCATGAACTATCTGCACTGTACACACTATGATCTTGTAAGTAGGTCTTGACTGCACATGTGAAATTTAGGATAGCTATCATCTATTGGTAAGGTGATCTTGAACATGGATAAAACCTTAATTTAGTAGACATAAGCTAATATATCCCATTTAATAAAAAAAGGTTTTATTTTATACTCTTCTTCGAAGTCTATGTGACTTGAGTAATTAAGTTCGAGGGGTTTCTTATAACCTGATGCCCTATGGTCAATTGACTTGGATCAGCCCAAAACTCGTTAGAGAGGTCATAGTAACCGCTTTATGGAAAAGATCAGTCAGCACATAAGATGTGAAAAATTGAAAAGAAAAATGATGATGTTAAAAAGAAAAATAGAAGATGTGAGAAAATGTATATATGCTCAAAGTGAGGAAGAGAAAATAATAATATACAAGAAAAATGAACTTTATTCATAAGTCATAATATGCATTGTTGTTTTGACTTTTATTAGTAGGTAAATAAACTTTTTTAACAATGATGTTCAACATGTCCTTTTCTCGTAAATTAAAGATTTGGAGTCTTGATCACAAGGAATTAGTGACAATTTACACATATGAGTCACTTATACAATTTACTCTATTAAAACTTAAACTGAGTATGACATTTTAATTTAATTTTAGTTATGGCATGTTAAATTTTAATTTTAATTTTTGCAGTAAGGGGGAGATAATAGTATTGTGAGTTATTATTTTTTTTTTTTTTGGGTGATATTAATGTTTCATTGGTGTTTTGATTAACATTAATATTTCTTCTCAATCTAGCATATTTATGATAGTATGTTTTAATTATTATAGTTCATGTATCACGTGCTTTTATACTTGATATTTTAGTTATTGATTTCAGGAAACATGTTTTAATGAATGCAAGAAACAGACATTTAGTTTGAGTTAGGGTAGATTAGTTTGTTTTTACATCATTGACTTATATTAAATAGTTTTGTCACATAATGCCAATGTGGGAAATTGTTAGGATTTATGTTGTATTGTCAATTCTTTAGACAAAATGATTATTGTAAAAGAATATAATTGTTACAAAAGAGTTGTAAAAGTCGGGAGGGTTGTATAGATGAACTATGAGTTTTTGGGTTTGAGTATGAAATAAAGATAAAGAGTCGTCAGATTTACGCTAACAAGTTGCCTAACTAATGCTTGAGCAAAAAAAAAAAAACAGAATCATTGTCGCATGCCTATCGCTCTAGTGACACACCTCTCGCTCATCTGTCGCTAGCCTGGCACTTGTGCGACAGTGTTATACTGAAACCTTAGTTCACGATTTTCAAGAGTTCTATCTATCATATACTATCCAAATACCTCTTATTATGAATATTCAATGCCCAATACGTTTTTGTGTTTGATTGATCATTATATTACATCTTCATAACATGAATCCAGGATCCAAGAACACATCCAAACATTGAGATTAAACCTTTGATTCTTGAAGTCAATCAACCACAAGTTGGGAAAAATATGAAATTCATATAATCCAAAACACACACTTTTTAGATATAATTAGAAATGTACTTTTTCAATAGTTTTCAATGATTGTTTAAAATTAAGGGAGGTTGGGCCAGAAATAGAGGAAGAGTACAAGAACAATGTGTTCTTGGTGATCTACAGGAGATAAATACTTTTAGAAGATCGGGAGGTGTGAGTGAAACATGTTCCAACGGTCTTGGAGATTGCAGGAATTAGATCAACGTGTCTATTGGGTTTTCTAGGCAAGATCATACTGTAAGTTTTTATTGTCTATAGTGGAAACTACTGGGATGGCCCCGGAGTTTTTATCCAATCAAGTGTTTTCTCTGTCATCAATTCTGTGTGTTATTTATATTATTTATTTCATATAAGCCGGCAATTCAACATAGGGTAGTTAATTCACGTAAACTGAATTTAGAGTAATTAATTATTGTGAATTGTTGCAATATTAATCAACGATAATTTTTAACTCCGCATTATTCACTTATTCAACTCCAAGCGATTTTAGGGTCGAACTAGGAAGTTTCAAAAGTTATTATAGAAGTTTATTTATTGCACTCAACGGTCACATGTATCTATTTCAAATGTCATTTTGCAATTCCTGCATATATTTAAGGCCTGCAAAATCTTTTTGTTTATGGCCAAGCCTGGCTTTTACTCAGCCCCATTATTTATCAAAGTTATGGTGAAATTTTAATATTTTTGTGTGGGCTAGGTTACATTTTTCTGACTTTCAGGTTTTTTATTTATGGTGCAATCAAAATTATGAAAAAAATAATATGAAATTTAGTCTGGGCTGACACTTTAGCTAAAAAATGGACATCAATCGGATTATATGATAAAAACGTATAAAAATCGATATGAAACTCAATCAACTACTTGGTTCAATCAGGAACCAAATGAACCAGTCAAGAGTAGCCCAAATTTTCTAGTTGGTTTTCATCAAAATAATGAGTTATCATTGATATCGACACATTTGAGGTCGCCAAATGTTCAAGTGCTCCTCTATGAAATCAATCTCCTTCTCCTTGTTGGATATCTTGTCCGCACACATCTTATCTTTGTTCTCGAGGCCTTTAGTAAGTTACACATGGACTTTGTAAAAGTCAAACCCTTTAAGATTGAGATGCTAAAACAAACAAATGTGAATATTTATGTTATTAACCGATTCGGTCTTGACATTAATCATACTATATTGTTATGAAAATTTCTATCTTAGGATCTTAATGTTTGGTTATTGATACAATATTTTCTTTTATATAGAGATGACAGTTAACTTGTACATGGAAATGTACCGTGGTAAGTATATAATTATATTAACGCTCTGAGGTCAGTATAACATTTGACTTTTAATCATTTATCTTTTTCGATTTAACGTCCAAATCGGCTGTGAAGTTATCAAAAAAAGTTGAAAAAGATGCATGTAGAATATTAATCTCCCAATTGTGACATTTGAGGTGTTAGTAATTGAAACCTTCAAGATTGGCCTCAAATACATTATCACTTTAGCCATGCCTTTTATCTCCTTGGCCATATTGTGTGTCGATTTTTCCACATAAAAAAACAAAAAGAGAAAAGGACTCAAAAAGAACAAAACATGCACGATTTTTCATTGTATGGATTTATTTGGAAGAGAGAATCTGATTTTTTCAATTTTTAACAAATGGATTTGATGTTTTTTTGAAGTGTAAATATGATGTAGATTAAAGTTACCAAGACCTCTGAATTATTAGTTGGATTAATCCATATGTACAGAAAAAATCTTTACAGAAGTTTTACACTCTCTTCACATGTGTGGGGCCTATCGGAATAAAAAATGAAAAAAAAAATCCACCCACCCCCTGCATTGTGAGTGTCTGGATTTTGTCTGTAAAACAAATTCTGTAATCATAGTAAGGCTCTTATTAGTTTCAAAGTTCGAATTGGAAGAATCAAGTCATGGGCAGCGACGGTTAAAAATGAGAGTTATAAAGAGCTTTATTTTCCCCTTTATTCGGAGACGGGGTTACGAACTTTTAAAATCAAGTTTCGCCAAACATAAAGAATTTTCACTCAAGAGTTCCCTTGACCATTATAATAAAATCTTGTCTTAGACAAATCACATTGTCCATTTACTAGCGAAAATTCTGCTACTCTCGACTATATGATTTATAGAAAATTAATAATTGACAAAATACTAAGGGTCTGTTCTCTTTATTGTTTTTAATTCGTTTTCTGTTTTCGATTTTTCAAAATGGTGAAAACACATTTTCTTTACTATTTTTGAAAATGCATTTTTTAAAACAAGTTAAAAATTTACAAAGAAAACTCAAATTTGTCGTTTTTGAGTGTTATCAAACCAAAATTTTCAAAACGCGTTTTGGGTGTTTTCAAAACAATTTTTCAAAATATAAAAAAGAACATATTTTCAACAATCTCAAAATGAATACTCAAAACACAAAACCCAAAATGAATTTAAAACTCAAAACATAACTGAAATACAAAGTGAACAGCCCATAAATTATTTAAGTTATTTTCACGCTCTGAAAAAACCCGAATAATATATATTTTAGCCTAATAAATAGACTGAAATCATAAATATATTTCCAATCTCCATGTCTGTCCTCTGCAAGAAGCTGTCTATGCATGTGAAACTGTCCTTTTTTCAGGTAAAAACCAAATAGGATTAAGAAAGCACAGGGTATTATAGTACTATATACAAAAAAAAGGCATCTGCCAGTGAATTTAACTGAGACCTGTCTTAAAATTGAAAAGAGACATTTAACAAGAGGAGTTGTGTACATTATTTGTACATCTTTTTGGCAAATATATGATATATTCTGGCAGTGAACTTATATTGGAATATACTTGATCCTTGTTCTTATATGTTGAAAATATTGAAAAAATAAATGTTCATTCTCTCATTTTTCTAGAGAAAGTTGTAAGTAATATGATAATTGTTATCCACAATGCATGTAAAGATTGGTTGTCAGTTCCGGATTGGGACATTTTAGAAGGAATTATGCTATGTGTACATAACTCGTAATATAAAGTGCACATAATGCACAAATAGCGCCCAAGAGTTATGCTACATTTACATAATCCGTAACATAAAGGTACACATACATAATGCACAAATGGTACGGATTATGTACCCCGTAGCATAACTCTTTCAGAAGTTCATAAAGGCTCATTTACATATCAAGATCCGCAGTTTCAACTTTAAGATGAAGTGACAAGATAAATAATCACAAACTTTGTAATAATCAATTTTTTAATAGTTTTAGTATTTTGTTCATTATATTATACGAACATAACCAAAAAAAAAAAAATTTGTAAGAATAAATGCAAAATTAATTAAGGTCCCCTTATCATAGTCCTTTGTCTTCTTGAATGTGTCATTGTCCTGAAATTTGCTGAAACTCTCTCCTATTCATGGCCAAGAATCATAAGTGATCTCTCTCTCTCTTGCACAGTTTTTTAAATGGGAAACACCAGCAAGTAATATAGACGATTTATCTGAAAGCTTAAGCTCCGTCTTTTTTTAAAGTCTTTGTCTTCAAAGCTTTCTCTCTCTTCTCTCCTATCTATACTGTGTTACACTCACTATACTGTGTTGCACAGTTAGTCTCATGTGCCGTATCCTCACAGAACCTTCACCAAACAAATCACTTCAATTATTTTTTTCTAATCTTTAACTCTGTATCACATACAAACACACCCACGTGCATTGTTCATTTCTAGCTGTGCAGTGTCCTACAATACAGTTCAAAATCTTCCCGTTTCTTAACCAATAACATGATTGGTGTGAAGTAATACACTTTTTCTACCAAGTCTGGTGAAATGGCCTTGAAGAATTTTATATTCTTGATACTTACCAAGTCTGGTGAAATGGCCTTGAAGAATTTTATATTCTTGATACTTCATTGTTGGGTTTTTCTGGGTTCAAGTTTGAGGACGCAATCTGATAATGGTTCAGAACTTGCTATAAAGTTATTGAGGACCCCTCCTGCATTTTCCAATAGAAATTCAGCTGAATTTTCTTTTAAAGTGTTTGTGGGTAGAAATGGGGACGTCTGTGCTGATTGTTCTACCAATTGCAAGGTTAGTCTCGGTTGCATGCGAAACACGGATCGAGAATATTGAACCATCCCTTCTAAAGGCTCGAGCTATTAGAGAGAATTATGTGTATTTATTCAAATCGTTCCTTCAAACCTCCTCCATCAAATACGTTTTCTGATGAATTTTTATGTTAAATCACTTTGTTTAAAAATTTAAGCGTTATAACGAGCTGTATGTATTCACTTAAATTTTGTATTCGACGGCAATGTAAGATTTTCGATGGTTTTTTTTTTTTTTTTTTTCTTAAATATGGTATAAATTGGCTGTTGTATGTATATATTATACTAGAATGTCTAGATTTCTCAGCCACTTGTAGAAAAAAAGCATTTGGAAATAAATTAGAATAAAATGAAGAAATAAATTATGAATCATTATAGTTTTACAATTTATTCCCAGATGCCAAGTTGTATGATTTACATAAATTATATACTGGGACTTATTTTGTTTTTGCTTTCAGCTAATTGAAATTTGACATTTTCATATTTAAATCTCTATGATGTAGCTGACTAATTTTCATACGTGCTGCAAAACAGCTGGATAATAGCATATCTTCAACTTGTGAAGGTGGAAAAATTTCTTACACACGGTTGGTGGACGGGTATCATTCCTTTGAGGTGTGCGCCAATGGCTCAACTGGAGTTGCCTGCGCTAGTTATAACTGGACCATTGGTCGAGCCACCCCTCTTAATCCTATCAAGTTTTGGTTCATATCATTTGAAAATTTTATTACATTATCAGTATTCATATATCAGAAAATGAACTAGTTCTTGTCATTTTTTTAAGTGATTTAGTAGTTATAACTGATATTGTTATTAAGATTATAATAGGGGAGAATATTGCATTTTGATTTATGAGCTGAAAAGATAGTGCAATTTTACATTGTTCTTAAATCAATTAATATAGGTTTGGTAATTATTTTTAGCTATAGCCTAATTCAGTTGTACCTGTTCTTTGCAGACACGGTTCGCCCTACAGCATATATAAACGCTGAATCAACATTTACAAATGCTTCTCGGGTTTCTGTGAACATATTGTTTAGTGAACCCTGTGCTGGTGGTGGCGGTTTCACATGTTCTTCCGTAAATGCCTGCAATGTGAGTAGGTGGTCAGCTAAAACTTAAGTTGCAACTCGATAGATTTCCCTTTTTGACATCTGTGCTTTTTTAGTCGTAAAATAAGAATAGTTAAACTAGGCAAGTTTCTCAGACAAATGATGATTATAAAATCGCTAATTTACAAATTTGTTCTTCTTTACAGCTTCTTGTTTATGGTGCTGGTCAAGTTGTGCCAAATACCCTCAATGTCATCCAGCCAAACCGTGAGTTTTCCGTCGTAGTGAGTTTATCGTCTACCATCCAGTATGGACGTGTGATATTGGTAATGGGCAAAAAATTCTGCACAGATTCTGCTGGAAACAAATTTACTAGGACAGATAATTCGAGTCTATTCATACATTTTGGTGAGTATTTTGCGTACTGCATTATTCTACTAGCCCCTTTTATTAGAAAGCTATAGAGGATAGTACGGGGCAGCATGTATGATGAAAAAATAAGCTGAAATCTCGTCCATTGTACTTTCGAGTCCTATCCACTTACTATTATGGTTATTAAGAATCAATATAAGTTATGCTCATTAAGAATCAATATAAACTCCAACAACATTTAGAAAAAAGTGGTTTCTCGAATTACTTATATAATATTTGAACACTGACTGATCTTCATTTGTTTGATTTCAGATAGAAGAAGTGTATTTGCCAATTTAAGGACTCATGTTTCTGAAAGGTTGCTCCAAATCGACAACCAAACTAGAACAGTGTTGGCAACTAATAGAAATAAGAATCTAAAGCTCTACCTGTATTTTACCGAACCTGTAGTCAACTCATCAGCTGAAATTATGAATTCAATCAGAACAAATCAAGGTTCACTCATTCCTATTAATGGGAGTAGCCTTGGCAAACGCAGATTTGGTTATCAGGTCAGTTTTCGGATTTATTAGGCATAGCTAAATGTTACATTATGGAGCTTAGTTCATAACATAATGCTAATTTATTAATTTAATCCTTGCAGCTCAAAGATTTACCAGAGACAGCTGTTATCATGGTGAGTTTGGATTCATACTTAGTACAAAGCAGACAGGGGACCCCTATTTCTCCTGTACTTCCAGTCACTTTTCTCTACGGTATGTACAGAATTCATGTAAGAAATTGCGAAAATATTGTTTTCTCACAAGACAGGATGAATATAGAATGACATATTGCTACAGTATTCAACAATATAGGGAAAAAGAAGTTAAAATATTTAGAAAGTATCATATTGCAGATTTCTAATTAATTCAATTACAAACATCTATTCGTTTTTACAGAATCTGATTGACAGAGTGAGTAAAAAAAGAATAACCCAAATTCTGTTTTTTTTTTCTAAGCCCACTGCAATTTTTGATATGCGGTTTCATTTTCTTGTAATCGGGCTGTAGATTCGCAGAGGCCAGCTGTCAGGTTGAGCACAACATCAACTATACGGACAAAAGAAAAGAGCATTCCTATAATGATTAAATTCATGAAGCCAGTATTTGAATTCAATTCTTCTCATATATCCATAACCGGAGGATATTTGCTCAGGTGAGAAGCTTTGTGGAGTGTATTTTTTGGGATAAGTCAATAACAAAATATGTGTTTTAGTATTTATTGATATATCCTTTATGAATTCATCAGCTTCGACCAAATGAGTAGAACGGTCTATGCTGTTCATATACGACCAGTTAATAAAGTCGTATCAGTCAGTGTGCCTGAAAATATAACTGCAGATGTTTGTGGAAATAGAAACAAAGCATCTAATTCTCTTCAAGTGAGACACTGTAAGTATTAATACTTCTTTTTGAGATTTTTAGTTCTGTCTTCTGAATATTATTCTTTTTTTGATGTCAATATCTTAAACAAACTTCTTACAGATTCTGTACCTGCTGTGTCTTTGATGCTTTCGTCCATTGCAACTGCTGCTTTTGCTGTGACATCTTTAGTGGCAGGGTTTCTAACAGTTTCAACGGCAAGCCAACTGTCTATTGGAGCATTTTCAAGACCAAATACATTTTTGACATCTGACCCCACGAGGAATCTTTTTGTAAGTTCCCGTCTCTTTTCAACACGTTTTACTTAATCAGAGAAATCTGTCATCCTGACTGAAGGACCTGTTTGTAATAGATTCTGCTTCTGCTCTTTTGCTTCACGAGGAAGTCATCTTGAGCTAGCTTCCTCTAACTAAAAGCTTTTCAAAAGCCATGCCAAACAGGCCCTTAGGAGCAGCAAATTCCATGATCATACTATATTTTATTAATCTGATCTACGCTAAATAGACAAAGAAAAAAAAAATCCTTTTTCTAACTAGGAGGCATGTAATCTCTCCCTCCCTCCCTAAATATTTCAAAAGTCCAAGGTAGTGCATTGTTAAGGTTCAAGTTTTAGTTTTCGTAGTTACTTCTCTATGACATACAACTGAATGAGAAGACATAGCACGATATAATACAAGGAACATATCCATAATTAATCATATTCATATTCTTGATTGAGAACCTAATGTTTTCTCTTTTGCACAGAGAATTGCTTGCCACATACAGATTTTTGCACTGTCTAGATGGTTGGCAGTACCCTTACCAGTTGAATATTATGAACTTGCAAGAGGCTTACAATGGAGTATTCCCTACTTCAACCTCCCTTGGGAAACAGGAAATGTCCAGCCAGTAATGGTGGGATCGACTTCCCCTTGGAGCATGCATCCATATAGATCTGAAGTTCACGAATCAATAGGTTTGGAGGGCGTCCAACCAGAAGTCGCAAATGATTCTGATGCAAAAGCTTATGGATTGCCTCTCACTCCCATGGAATACAGAACGTATTTTGAGGTCAGATATCCAAACTTATCCTAGAACCTGCTACTTAGTTATATTAAAGAATGGGATTTTATTCTTCATGACAGAGCCAAAATTTCAAGCCTGAAGCTGAGTACATTTTGGATCCACAGTATTCACATGGGTAAGTATTCGCCAAATTTACCTTGTATGTGCATCTTACTTCTAGTTCCAAGCCTGGATTCTTGCAGTTTCTGAAAAAATAAACTGTCTCTTGAAGGATAAAAAATGAAAATCTGATGTAAATGAATTCAATACGGCTGATAAGGTATAATGCCTCAAGCTCTTGTTCGAAAGTTAATATGGGCCTTTTGGCTTGACTTTCAAAAAGCCAAAAGCTGTTTTTGGGTCTGTTTAGATAATTTTGTTGAAATGCTTTGTGAGATAGAAGAACTTTTAGAGAAAGTTCTACAATGTGACTTCCTAAGAAAGCTCTTCCGCAAGAAGAAGTTATACCAAACAAGCCTAAAATCTTTTCGATATGCATTACTACAAATTTGTACAAAATAAATAGTAACGGCAGGAAAATGAATACATTTTTAAAATTTATATTCCACAACTTTTATCAGATTTTTTTCTCTGAATTTATGGATTTGTTCTTCTAGGTGGAGGGATTTTAGTAGAAGCATGTTCTGGTTAGCAGTAATTGGTGGCAGCTTGATACTATTGCATGCTTTATTGCTTTTTATTCTTAAATCCCGAAAGAAGAACGAGAGAAGATGGAGTTACGGAGCATTGATATTTCCAAGATTTGAGATCTTTCTTCTAATACTTGCATTGCCTTGCTTATGTGAAGCCTCAACAGCTTTAGTTAAAGGTACTCCTAAACTACGATTTCTACATTTCTCATTTTCATGCATTAGGTCTTGACATAAAAAATTTAACTGGTCGATTTAATAGTTTCTGCTGAGATCTGTTTATGTTCTGATTCCAATATGCTGCATTATGTAGAGCCTAATTATAGTGTTCACCTTACCTCTCCACCGTGAGTCGATCTAGGGGTATATTGGACATTCATCTATTTATATTAGGTCACCTAGCTTCCTACCCTAGAAAAAGGAATCCATTTTTCAAAATGTGAGACAAAATGCTGAGATAAGTGAGATCTTGGTCATAAACTTTAGTTAAAAGCTGAAGCGGCCATACAGAGGGTGAACCACTATAAATCTGTGTATTCTATAATCGTTTTATAATCTCTCTTTTGCTTATCATTGCTCTCGAGGTTATAATAGATTATGATTACTTTTACTGATTTTATATTTTAAGGAGGATCGTCTTCTGGAATAATCGTCGGTGTTTTGCTGTTGGGTTTGGTATCTTTTTTGCTGCTGGTGTTGTTCTTATTCCTTTCTGTTGGAATCACATGTGGGAAGCTACTTCAATACAAAGAAGTCCACAAAGAAGGCCAAGAGTTTCACTGGTATGGAGAGCTCATTCGGGCGACCCTAGGTCCAGGTAAAAGAGGCCAATGGACATGGAAGAACCAGTCGAGTTCCAAGTATTTAACCACATTCGGTCCTCTATTTGAGGATCTGAGGGGTCCCCCGAAGTACATGCTTTCTCAGATCACTATAGGCAATCTAAAAAAACCAAGCAATAGAATCATTGCCTCGGACGATGAAACAGAAGACGCAGAAGCACCTTTCATTCAAAAGGTATTCGGAATTCTTAGAATATACTACACACTGCTCGAATGTGTGAAACGTGTTGCTCTGGGAGTTATGGCCGGTGCCTATTCAAAGAAGTGGTCGTATAGAACCCCGACTATTACCCTACTTTGCATAACCTCGTTTCAACTCTTCTTCATGGTTCTTAAGAAGCCTTTCATAAAGAAAAAGGTCCAATTGGTTGAGATAATTTCAGTTGCCAGTGAAGTTGCTATTTTCGCTTTCTGCATAGTTCTCTTGGAGAAAGATTTTTCAACTGAAGACGAGAGGAAAATCGGGATCTCACTGGTTTCGATCTTCATGTTCTCATTTCTAGTCGAAATGTTGAATGAATGGTATGCATTATACAGACAGACAAAGCAACTGGATCCTACAAACAGCTCTTTCTTGCATGGTTTGGGAATAGCTTCACTTGGCTTCCTCTCGTTATTCTGTCCTCAAAATTTTATCAAGAACAGTAGATTGGAGGTAAATAACCCGCATGAAACAGTAGAAACTACTTCTTCGACAGACAGAAATTTGAACTCAGGTAGTGGAAGCTCGGGTGATAAGCCTTGGCTAAGGCATATAAGAGAACTAGCAAAGGCTAGCTTTAGCAAAGAAGGAAGCCAGGATAATCCGAATGATCCTTCCACGAGCAAGAACACATGGGGTGGATTTTGGAAAAAGAGTGGAAGCTCGTCTGCATCTACATCAGCAGATTTCAAGGCAAAACCGAAGGGATTGTACAGAGAGTTGGAAGCCATTTTTGCATCTAAGCAAGAAACCTGATACAATGATAGCGAAGTTCTCAGCCATTTGTTTGCTCGACTATCATTTTAGAGTAATGAGATCAGTAGTCATTTGTGCAGCTAACAGAAGCACACTGCATTAAATATGTGATGCCATGTTTGTACAGAGGACAGCCTCTGATATAATCACATTTTGATTTTGTATCTTAATATATGAAGCAAACTAGCATAGGCTACTTTGATTCTGCAATGTCATATTTGCTGAAATCGCTGTGGTTAGGGTCGGCTGCATAAATCCTATTGAACTAGAACGAGAACGAGATAATATGCACATCTTAATTCTTAGGTACACATGGCCATACTACGCATGATCATTTGATGCAAGAGTACTACACGCACATACATATGATTTATAACAAGGGCATCAACACTCGATTTGATCCTTGGCATAGGTGTGTTCGTTGTAGAATGAAAGCCATCTGAAAACGGCCAGCTTGGGTACCTATCCCTTACGGAAATCATACAAGTGTCTTCAACAGGAAAAGACGATGTCCTAACCATATGTATGATTGGAGTAAGTCTTTCTTTGTGAAAATAAGAAATAAACACAAATTCACATAGCTGAAGGCCTAAATTGAACTGTAAGTCTCTCTTTGTGAAAATAAGAAATAAACACAAATTCACATAGCTGAAGGCCTTAATTGAACTTCCCAGTGATTTGCATACGTTAAGCATCTACAAAATCAGACTGATTTACACATATCACGCAAGTTTCTACAAAATCTGAGAAAGTCTCTCTTTGTCTGATATAGCGAGTCTTTTTTACTGGATCATCTGCTTCATGCACCACAAAATGCAAAAGGAGATTGAGAACAATAAATTTTAAACATCCGAAAGACATGAAACTTCAATGTCATCTGCCACTGTTTATTGTGCATGAATGATGAATTTGCACGACTCTGACCATTAAAAGTTGTTTGCTCTTGACATTTATGCAGAGATTGGAGTACCTGTCAATGCTGCTTCTTTGACCTTCTTAAAGAGACAACAGTAGATATTACCTTCAGTTAATGTTTAGCTACGTTTTTCCACACAAAAAACGTACAAGTTACTTTTAAGTAGTTTTTTGGTTTCCAAAACCACAAAAGAAGCTCTTACGAAGATCATTCTCTTACATTTGAGATATCTTTCCACAAATTCAAGGTCCTGAGAGCTTGGCCCGATAGATGTGTTTCACGAGCCAGATCCACTCCTTCTCCCAGATTGTTTACATGTCCACTAACCAAGAGGGCTGCCGCTGCATTTAGCACCTGTGGAGTGTATTTAGGAAGAACAGTGATAGAATCGGGAATGGACTAAAAGGAAAGTTTCATATTGAAATCCAGATCTATTCTTTGTAAATATAGAGGTAACCAGTGCAGTTTCTAAAAAGAAAACGTTTTGATGCCTCCAATTCATCAACCGTACCTTACAGACAATCAAACAGACCAGATTATGGTAGACCAAAACTAACATGGCCTGTTGTAACTTGTAATTGCTAAGGAACTAGTTGGTTTGAGGTTTTCCAACGAATTCAGCATTGAACCGAAGAGAGTGAAGAAAATGTAGCCAACTCCACATTTATGGGGAACAAGGCTATGTTTGATATTGTAGAAAGGAAAAGAAAAAATATTACCAAGGCATCAGCAATCGACCCTTTTTCTCCTGATAGTACACGCTTTAGTACATCAGCGTTGTACTCGGGACCTCCACCTTGCAAATTATCCAGAGTGCATCGCGGCATCCCAAAGTCCACTAACAGAACACCAGATTACGTCAGCGTAAAATTCTGCTATAACTTTTAACGCCTAAAAAAATGATAAGAACATTGCAATAGATAATTCATGATTTCCTAATACCCAAACAAACGATTGATAATTATTTGTATGACAATGAAATTGAAGACTCGAGCACATAAAAATTAATAAAACGAAATCACGATTTCGTCAGGTTTGTAGGAAGATACTTACATGGATCAACCGAGAAACTTTCTATCTTGTCCGGGGTGACATCAAGGACTAGTCCAGGCCCTGTTTACATTCATCAAGGGAATTTGAGTGCCAAAGATAGTATTGGATAGATCAGATTCATTATGAAAATGACATGCAGTCATTTACATTGTTGCATGCTTGTAATTTGTTACAACAGAATGGGTATCTTACCAAGGGGACTCATCTCATCCAGTCCCTCAGAGTGAACTACCAATGACCTTTTCATGCCAAACCTTTGGAGTGCTTTAGCCATTTTATGAACCTAACACCATGGACAGAAAAATTTACTTGCACAAACACAAGGAAATAGACTATAGCACCAATTAAACATATCAGCACAACCCATTGTTTAGCAGAAAGAAAGAAAAGAATCTGGATATCAATACGTGACAAATGCAAGCAATAACTTGCATGAATTTGTTAAAGAATGTACTTTTTGAAAGTGATACAGTGAATAAATTAGAACGTCAAATTAATAGGATAGGCAAAAAGATGCAGTCCTAAAGCTTAAAAATGCTCAAAGACGTCCTGAAAGCAATAAGAAAATAGGTTTTATCAACATATTCAAGTCGCATAATAAAATTCTATAATTATACAACTAAGAGAAAATGTACTCACTAGATCTTCTTTGTACACCCCAACTACAGCAAAAGGAACTTGCGCTGGATTCAACATGGGGCCCAAGATGTTGAATACAGTCTTTACTTTTAGCTTTTTCCTGACTGGTCTAACAATCTGCATTGCTGGATGATAAATTGGAGACATCATGAAGCCAATCCCTGCTTCATGCACGCACCTTTTTACCCCCTAAAAACAAAAGCAAGAGGCTAGATTGAATAGATGGATTGAAAAAAAAAAAAAAAACCTACACAGATTGGGAAATTACTACGGCAGACTTAGCTGCAGGTTAGTTTAGCTTCCTTGCATCTTACAATGTAAAGTGATATAGTTCACTAACACAATCATATAACTTTGACCATACTCGTAGAAACATGCTATTATGGTCCTTCAACCTCCATTGAAAACAAAATACGAAATGAAAGAAAACTAAAGATTATTATTGATGTACTCCTTACGAGGATGCCATGTTTTTGACAGGAAAATAATATGAATCTGTTTTAAAAGTCAACTAACCTGTTTATTCAATTTCCATTGTGTACTAACACCAAGACAAACTCTGTTCCCAATAGTACTTCTTTCCAGATATTTCAAATTTTGCCATGGCATATATGAGAAGAACAAGTTAAATCGGATTGAGATTAGATTATTTAAAATTCCCACAGTATCCTGATGATTTGACCAGATAGTTTTGGGATCAGAAAGCATAAGCAGTGTCAACACATAACCGTGAAATTTGTGGTACTGTAACTGCACAAACAAACCTCAGGTTCCAAGTTAATAGCAACCCCCAATGCTTCAAGTACATCAGCACTACCACAGGCAGATGAACTTGACCTATTACCTTGCTGTAATGAAACAACTTGACTTTAATGTCATTTTCACCACATTATCTTAAATAGTTAATGATAAGAAGGAAAATCTAGAATAACCACTTTCCTGGAAGAAAAATGTTTACCTTAGCAACTTTTGCACCACAAGCTGCAGCAAGAATTGAAGCTCCAGTAGAAATGTTCACCGTGTTCGCACCATCACCACCAGTCCCAACAATGTCAACTGCATCACTTAGTCCTTCCACTTTCCTACAGTACTTAATCATTGCTCTTGCAAATCCAACTACCTTTTTAACAGTTAATTATAGAAATTATTTCATTGTGTTGCACCATGGGAAATTTCCACGTATTTGAACCATAATACACATTCTCATACCAGCATCAGTACAGTACCAATCAGTTACACTCGAGCCCTTGTGATAAAAGACAATGTATGGTTTATATTCATAATATTGCTCTCAATGCTCTGGATGACATTATATCCATAATAAGGTGATGGCCAGCAACTAAAAGATGGGAAGCAGTCCAACCAAATTCACCACAGGTCTACAACAAATATATATGCCACATCATGGTGCATTATTACCTAACAGTTTCAAATTGATCATAGTAAACTTTCCTATCAGACTGATAAATCACGTTTTATATGGACACATTTAATTTTTAAAATCAAATTACATTTCACAGTAGAACTTTTCAATAAATTTGTAACTACCTCTAAGAATTATATGTAGAATAATAAATATAAATTATAATTGTGTTCCCTCTCAAACAACTAAATTTTTTAGATTAAGGTAGTTTAATATGATATCAGAACATGCAAAGGTTTTGTGTTCAAGTTATCAAGTATCACAGCGCTCTTTATGAAAATTGTGGACATACCAGAGCCATTGATGAAAATTGAACGTGGAGTGTCAAAGGCTAAATTTAAATTAATATCACGTCACTCTCTAACAGCTTGAACATTTAGAAAAGAATGTCTAGCTGAACTTAATTTAAGAAACGCGACCATCCAAATCAAAGTTTATACGCAAGACTAGGATATTGCTTTTTGAATGCTATGTTTCTCACTCAGAAGTATCATTACAATTTGCAGAATAATTGACATTCCAAGGCATAACAAATACCAGATTCAGAGACATTTGCTTATGTATGCACATAAAGAGAAGCACTTACTTCTTCATAAGTTTCTCCTTTAGCTCTCAAAAGCACCAGAAATGCACTAATCAATGCCTCATCAGCACCATCCAACAAGAAATCAAGAGACGCCTCGGCTTCAGCTTCCGATAAATTTACACCATTTATCAAACCCTCGACCAACTACACCACATACTTGAAAATAACTAACTAAAAAAATAAAAAACAGAACAGACAAAGAAAGAAAATAACAATTATCCGTTTTGTAATCACCCACAAGACAAACAATTGAAAAAATTGAAAACAGTAGAAAGCGAAGATTATCTTTTACCTGAGTAAAAGAAGATACGGCAGGTGCATGGTTACAATTTGGCAAAGCAAATGGCACAAAAGTTGGGCACTTAAATGAATTTCCCAGCTTGTGTTGTGATATGGGGTGGCGAGCAATTGATAAACACGGACGCAGAGGAGCCAAAACATAAAGACGGTGATGAAAAACTGCCATATTGCATTGTGCCCAGAAACGAAAAATACTAGATAATTCAACAGCTAATGTACTTTCTGCTAATCCAGTTTAAATGTGGTGAATAGTCTGCATTGATTACTGAAGTTGGCCACCAATTGAGCTAATTGTCAATGCTGTGTAAATTGGAATGCAGAAGAGGTAGGTAGGTAGCATTAATTAGGGTTTCAGAATTTTTGCAGCCCAATTGGGCATTGTCCTGTCAACGTGATGCTGATGAAGATTGGATTCTTGAAGTGCCAACATCAAGAAACGATTGCAAAACACAGTTGCAAAATGATTATGACATATTTGCCATGTAGATAAAAATTCCCTAATCGACAATCAAATTTACATTCAAGTTTAGCTACACTTACAAAAAAAATCTTACATAATATTTTACCAACTTGACACATGACGCCCCCTATTTAAGGGGCGGGTGTTTTACCAACTTGACACATGGCGGGGCTGAAATTGTATGTTAACTTTAATGGAGGGTTTGGTCAAAAAAATAAATTTAAGTACCAAATTGAATTATTTTTATAAATACACCATGATTTTTTTTGTAAATTATTTCCGATAAGTTTTACTTATTGGTTTACATCATATTTAATCTGATTTTAATCTCTACCAAACGGACTCTTTATATATAAATACATTCATTATTCTAGAAAAATATTGGACTGTTATTTCAAGGAAAGACTTTTATCATAATTTTATTTAAAAAAATTTATTATTAATATACTCTTGAAAAAGTATAATTGTATACAAATTAGTATTCTAATACAAATAGGTATCTAAACATTCTACAAGAATTTTAAATATTTAATTACGTAAAGTGTTTATTTAATTCTTTGTCAATTTTTTTGTATAAAAAAAAAATACAACTTTATATATCAATATTTATAAAATTAATATATTATTCCTCTGATGAAGCAAAAAATTTTAAATATTAAATACTCTTGAAGAATATCATATGATTGATCTCATGATGAGATATATCAAAATACGAATTTATAAAAGGGAAGTATACAACAACTTAATGCTAATAAATATGCACAAATATTTGACACATTATATTATATTGATTTTGCATCACAATTCTTGTACCAAAATTTATGGGCATTTTGTTATTTTTATTTTATCATGGATGTAGTTATGTTATTGATAAAGTTACATTATACAATATTTACTCCTTTATTAATCAAGGTAAAGCGATAATACATAATATTTGTTCGTCCACCTATCATAAGCATGTCCAAGCACTCCATTAAAATTTGTCGATCATCCAAATATTATTATATATAATAGATACATGTACTGAATGATTGCATGCACAGTATTATTACATATCCACAGCTTGAAAATTGGGAGATTACTTGTTAAAATTTTAAATTATGAGCATAATTTTTAAATTATACTATCAAGACATTGTGTCGTGTCAATACTAGTATGTCTACATTCCAAACTTTTGATAAATGTTGGTTGATTGACGATAGATGGTTTAACAC